>JAOBYE010724855.1:0-10301 GCA_025403585.1 Parazoanthus swiftii
GGGGGGGGAGGGGGCATTTGCCCTTCCCGCCTAACGCTAGCTACGACCCTGCATGCAAAGGGGTGTTTACAATCAGTCTTGCTGTGTGCATGTCCCTCCTTTTTGGCAATGTTTACACGTTTTGTTTGTTATGCAGTTGTCTTTACTTGTTTCGGCTCATTTCTTTTCTATTTGCTTTCCTTTTGTTACTCAGTCTCTACAGAGTGGTTCAAATAAAGTTTTTAAAAACAACTTGCATCGCTTCAGTTATCGAACAATGTCAGTATATTTTTTTGGTAACTGAAGGCTGTAATGTCCAACAGCACGTGTATGAAATTTGTGTGTATGTTGAACTTTTTCCCGAATGTGAAGCATGAATAAGTATATTAAGCTTTCAACTACATCTGTAGCTTTGTTCAGTTCTCATTGTGAACAAGGCAACAGATGTAGCTGAAAGCTTAATACTTCTTAAAGTTCAACATACTGTATACACAAATTTCATACTGAACCGGATGGATGAATCTCCACTCAAGCATGTGTATGGTTAAACAAGAAACTTACAGTCTTCGTGGCTTCCATGTTTGCAAGGGCTCTCGCTTCTCTCCTGTTTTATCATGGTATCGTCCAGCGAATCCACATTATCTGTTTGTTTTCCATAGCAAAGCAATCCACTGTCAGCGGAGTCATCATGAATGGTCGGTGGACACCTTTAATTTAGTGGGCGGTGGGTGTAGCTTCCTCATACACAGTTTGGAATAGGATGTCACTCGAAAGATAACTATAATGACAAAGTTTCGTATTAACAGGATTTAAGGTTAAAGGGGCTCTTTCGCAGCTGAATTGATGATTTTTTAAGGTTGCTCTGGGTGACACTTATATACCTTCACTTGCTACGTTTAAATTTCATTCAGCTTACTATGTACTGTACTTATAGGCATAAATAAAGTCTTTTGTTTTTGTTACTTTCTCTTTTCCAGAAGTTAACTTTTTATGTTACTCAGTTATCCAAATAATTTTTAAAACAAGAAATGTTTTAACCCATCAAAAAGAGCGTTTCGGCTCAGTCACTGATTTCGGCCAAGTTTCAATGTATTTAAACCAATTTATTGTTTAAGTTGAGTTTCAGACCGGAACATAATTAAAGGTGATTTCATAATCGAAAAACTGATCGAATTACAATCCGCTGACTTATGCCTCCCAACACAAATCATCCGTACTCTTTACCTCTTACGTGTCTCCTAAAACAGGTCATCCGCACTCTTTACCTTTTAGAAAACTTATAGATTGGCACGTGAAAAATGCCCGTTGGGAAATATTTAGTTTCATGCAAACTTAGTTTTTTTTTGTCAACGAACTGTTGAGCATGCGCAACTGAACGCGTTAAAGGGCCCCTCAAACAGGCTATGAAACACGACAAAGATAAGTTGAAATTTCCTTACTAAATGGCATCCTCAACCTTTCAAGTTACTTTATATCGACAGTTAACTTTTAAAGTGACCTCTGATGATTTTGGTAACTAGTGTGATTTTGAGATTTGTGAATGGTATAACACACAGGAGGTTTCTGCCTCTTCAGTTGATATTGAACAGATTAACGATTAACAGTTCGTGTTTGTATTGTGAGGCACTCGTTCTATATCGAGTCCGGTAATTAATGACGTATTTACCCTTGGGTCAGACATGATATTTCGTACCCGGCTAACGAGTATATATATCGGGCCACGCCCTTGCTTACGCCCGCCCCCACCTGATATTTACAGTCAGTTCCCTTACTTGACCCAGCCCAAGCCACACGGTCATGCAATCAAGTAATTACAAACCAAGAAGTTCTCCGCCACTTTTACAAAAAACTGTTCATATTGGCCAGGTAAAATTAAAACAATTTGTATGATTTAAAACCCCAACAGAACAAGCCGTATAATATAAGAAATTAAATTTTGGACCAGAACAGCAAATTTTAGTTCGTTATACTTATAGCAAATAATTTTCATGATTATTATTTGCAATTGCGTGTCAAGCTCCTCGACAGTTCCAAGGAAGTTGCAAGTGCCTGTTTTGATACATTGAAGCCAGTATGAAAACGCCGGCACGCAGACAATTTTACTGGTAGAAAACTCTTGCACTTACTAAGGAGAGATAAATACACCGGCCCTGGTCGGGATGAAAGCACTTTTTAAACAGTTTTCATGCAACATCTGCACTAAAAATATTGGCTTGTCAACCGTTTTGACGTTACCAACATGATTACGTCGTAATTTGCAGATATATCTAGGCTTTAATTTGAAGTAAACTCTGCTGTTTTGGAATCTAGAATCACTCAGTATCATAATTAATGAAGATTTATAAATAGTTAGGGATTTTTGGAAGTTATAACTGCAATCCTTCAGCCATCAACTAAATGAAAGAGACGATCGCCCTTAAGATGAAGCGAAATTTTCATCTAGAAAATATAACTCGAGTGTAAGTTATAAAAGTGGGGAGTATGCTTACTTATAAAGAATATTCTCAAAAGTCTAACATGAAGCTCTTGGCTGACTGCATGGTATACGGGCAGTCGGAGCTGGTTCGGTGAAAAGATCGTCAGAATCTCAGCATGCATTTGTTCATTGGAACAAATTAAAAAACTTGGCCTAGTTGTTCGAAAGTGGACAAGCACTCATCCAAGGTTAAAATTAAATTTTAAATCACATTTTAACTTTGGTTTACTTCCTATAGACTGTATTGAGTTTAGCGTCATCGGTTTCGGGCTTTACGTAATTGGATTTTTTTCGGAGTGTTGCAGCAATACTCGATAAAGAACAGACTTTGTGTTCCTAGACAACGAAATTTTGTTCAAAGTTCTTTTAAACACTTGGGTAAAATTAGTAACTGAGGTTACTCACTTTCAAACAACGGGGCTAGAACCAAGGGGATATGATTTCATTTATATAGGAAGAAGAATGAGCAAGCAACTTTTTTTTACCTGCTCTTACACTGATTTTTAACAAATACAAGCCACCATCGCGTTTAAAGAGCTGAGCTGTTTTTATATTGTGGCTTTACATGTGTTATATATACAGCCGCTCTTCATATCAGTCGAGCACTTTTGAAGTGGGGCGCAGTTTCGATCTCAGGGAAAAGCCCAAGGATAGAGACTGTATTTCCGGCGTTAACTGATTCCTCATAGCTGTTTATACCCGACGGGAAGCTACTGTTATGACAAGAATTTAGTGCTCATGTTACGTCAACTGAAGCTGAAGCAAGGCACTCCCTCTACCTACTTGAAAACTAAACCAATTGGTAGATGGACTAGGAGCCGTCTCCTATTTTTATGTTGTTGAATTCTTCGAGCGGAAAAGAAATCGCGCAAAATGTGTCGGTGCGAGAACTTTATTCAAGAGGAAAATAGGAACTGCTTGCAGTCGGATTAAAATGATATTCATTAAATGGCCGAGAATACCTGTAAGAAAAATGCTGCAGGCACTTTCAAATGTTCACGTTCTATACAGGTCAGTTGTGACTAAAATAGTTAAACACCTCCTTTGATAAATAAATCTCTTTTATCATCGCCCCTTCTAAAACGAAAGAAAATAGTGAACGCCCCTCTCTAATGAGGGTCTCCCCCTATACAACCCAGCCCCCCCCCCCCCCAGCACTATTTTGCGGATTTTGTTTATTTCAGTTATTCTAAAGAGCTATCTAATCAGAAATTGAAGTACATACAAGTAAGAAATTGTTGGGTACAGGAGTACTGTACATCATAATTAACAATTGGCATTCAAAAAATAAACGTTTTTAAAGGCAAAGTTTGATAGCCGTTAAATACTGAAAGCAACTGCGGAGCAACTTTGAGATTTGGAGGGAGGAGAGGGTGTTGATTAATGACTCGATATTGGGGGAGTGAAGAAACTTTTTCTCACGAACTCTCTATAATTTCAAGAATATCGGGGGGTGGGTGGGTCTATAGCCCCTATCCCCTTTGCTCCGCGGTGTCGTTGTGGTTCAGTATATTTTGATATTTGAATTGAGTGATAACGTGCTGATTATTAAACTTAGAGCTGATTATTTTTACATTTTGCAAGACTGGCACTCTGAAGAGGAATATGATTCCCATTTGGTAGGCGAAAAAATTAAACTATGATCGTCGAAAAATGCTAAACTTTCCTGTAAACGTTTGCTGCTAGCCGAATTAAAACAACTCAGAACTATGAAGTTTCCGGCACGTTTACGGTTTGGAAGCAGCTTTAAACTTCATCCACAAGTACTTCAGTATAGTTCTGTCGGCGCCTTCTACTTTTTTCACATGCACAGAGCAACTTTTAGCTTTTTATCATAGTCTATTACTACCTTAGCTATAGAAAAACAAAACGACTTAATCTTTCTTTTTAAAACAATCCGCAGAGATATTTTAGTTTCGAATATTTATAGTTCTACCACTACATGATGATCCAATTGGCTCGGCAGTGAGTGGCGAACCTCACGACAGCTCTTGTAAAGATTTCTTCAGTTCATGATCACTTTATCACTCTGCAGTAATCGCCGATATGATCTCACTCCGGCATAGCAGCGAAAACTTTTCAAGCAGCCGACATAGCGAGTTTTCTTGCTATGGCATAATAACGCCGAAACACAGAAAATGTAATGCCGTAGACTACCCTAAAACACTGTTCTCAAAACAGAACCGAAAGGAGCTTAGTCTGCGTTATCTTCTAAAATCCTATTCTCAGAAGTATACATTATTCATTATATATAATACAAGCGGCAGGATCAAAAGCCTTCCCTGCGCAATTTTAAATATAGGTTTGGTAGATTGTACAACTATACACAGATGCTGCTGAAATGCCCGACATACTAACATTATATATGACTGCTTATCGGAGACAATTTTTTAGGCATCTAACAATACTCATTGCTATTGCGTGTTCGTTCTAAATGAATGGAATAATGTGTTGTAGACTCGAATTTGAGCCAGCTTTATCTATGTTGCATCCAAATACGGAAAAAATATACGTCACTGGAAAGTATTTATATACTTGAAGTTTTCACGTATCCAAAAATGTCAATTTCTCTACTTGTTAATGTTATCTTCTCGGCAGTATTCTCGAAAACAAATATTTCTTCATTATGTACTGCGCACAGTATACGATACTGCCTAAAGCTTTTACCAACCGATTGTATAAATGAGTCAAAAAATACCGTACCAGTTTTGTTTTATCGAAAACTACAGGCAAAGTAAACTGTAAAGCAGTTGTAGTTCGTGGCTGTCAGTGTCAAGGTTGATCGCTGTCTTTCAGCGGTGAGTGTGCTCAAGAAAAAACCATTACCGTTGAAGAAACTGAACATATTAATTTAAAAACTGAAGTCATTCGGTCTCGGAATTTATCAATGTACAATCTCTCTGTATAGTGGCGTAGAGCCATTCGCATTGAAAACTGGGAAAAATACAACAGTTGCATATATATCATTGTATGATTTATTTAATTTTGCGTTTTCGGAGACTAGCTCAAACTTCATGTTTTCAGTCCAAATAATAGTGTTAGAACAATTGATTTTGTATCAGAAATGAAAGGTTGGATATAATTATCATGATTGCTTAACGTTTAGGTTTACCCAGCTTTTACGACCACTTGCGTCAATCCTACTTTTTTGTGAATGAGCTTGTGCAACAGTTATTCAGCTCTGCGTAGGTACGCAGTTTGCAAATTAAGTCGGCCCGGAAACTTGTTGTTCTAAAAACACCATTATCAATTTATGCCGCACTATCAAAGGATGTAAGCGAACCAACTGCTTGGCACGCATTAACTCTTCCTAATGCGTAATGTGCGTTTTTTGGCGGCCTCCGAAGCAAAAAGATTGAAGAAGCGGAGAAAATGACCGAGGGTCCGAATGCGTTCAACCACTGGCTAATGCTGATGATAAGTTGTGCTTGGAGAAAATGATATCTGTCTAACCCAATGACTGTTTAATTTAAACCAAAATGTATGAAACGAAACAGTAGAGCTACTAGCTCAGTGCAGACCAGCAAAGTATTTGACCGCTCAAGCGTATCTCTCATGGTCTTACTGACGCAGCAAGAAATAAGGTCATGTACTACACCGATTTTTGAGATGTACTCGATTCTCAAGCTCAGTTTCTGTAGAAAACTGCGTCATGGAAGCTTTGATGCAAATGAGTAGTGAGTAGTTTACCTGCTGGTTGTACACGTACAGTCGACTCGTTCCTGACAGATGTAGCCGTGTACAGCGCTCTCCGATACTGCCTTGGGACTCGAGCCAAAAAGCTACTGCAGCTAGACTCTAGAGAACGGTTAGTTTTCTGGTCATGGAGATGAAATGATTAGCGGCTGTATCCACACACAGGTAACTATGACGGATCCATGGTACAGTGAAGCTGGGCCAGTGAAAGACGGGCAGATTTTACAGTTTCCTATGGGATGTGTTCCACTTGACTCCTCTCGGACGCAAATTGAAACTAATTGGGACCGTGGGAACCTAGATAGAAAATAACTCACCGACCGTGGCTGATAGTGGCCTTGGTATTTGAGAGGTATTTGATTCTCACGCCATCCTACCGTTTATTTATGGTGAGCAAGATAAAAGGCTTCACGGTTGACCTTTTGTACGGTTTACAAAGCCAATGACATCCTTTATTGCGTTTTCAAGAATTTTATGCATTCGTGTTTGCTCTGGCTGTGACGTCTCCATTAGAATAACATCGGAAGACGTCACCTATGGTTGTATCAGAAACTACTCATACTTTTCAAGGTGGAGCAAAACTGATGAAAAATGGAGAGAAATTAATTTTGTCCATGTCACGTGATACGGAAATTAGAAAAGAAACCTTTTTCATTTCATCAAAAACGGCCATTCAAGCGACTTTAATCCTGTCTAAACAATGAAATAAATCGTTGTCCAAACCATAATTACACATAATAATTATTGTAGTTGACAAACATTATGATAATATGCTTTTATCTCTGCTAAATATAGGGCAATGTTTATTGTATGAGAAGACCGGCAGTGTTTGGTGACTAAACAGTTCTCGGACCACTCATTCTCACAGATCCATGATTGCCAAGTACGGCTCGAACACGATTTTTTCTCATAAATTATAATTTATTTTTGCTTTGTGAAGACAATTTCCTGTCACGAGTACATTTTCATCTAAACCGCTGTCACAAAAAAGTTACCATTAATCCAAAACGTCTTCTTATCCCTGTAGTAGCACCATTATCTATTGTCCCTACTCACCAGGTGACGTCACTTTTGCCGTTTTCATATGAGCATTCTAAAATCTAAATTACACAACCAGTGAAAATGTTCTTTTAACAAGATTCAGATATCAGAATTAAATGCGTTCTTTGAAATGTTAACGTCAGTACAATGATTTTAAAAATTGTTTAGTGATGCTACAGCCAAGGAATTTTGAATTCGTGACAGTCAAAAATACTGTCTTGAAAATTCATTTATCTTGACCAAGATTTTTCGTATTCAAAAGTTCTTAAAAATGATGATTAAAATGCTTTCCGAATTCACTCCCAACAAAATGGCCGCTTCTTTTCTGTTGAGAATTAAGAAGCCGCCATTTTGAAATACCCAGAAGACCTTGGGAACAAGGTTGATTTCAATAATTTTGATTGGAAAAAAAATCCTAGTTTTATGTAGAGTATGTCTTAGGCCACAGTCTTGGTGTATACTTTGGTATAATAAACCTTCGAGTATAATTTGGCTATGAAGTGGGAAAATTCTGATACTTCAGGTACCGATTACTTCAAAATTCTGGCTATTTGTGTATTTTTAACTTAATCTGCGCAGTACTGAGAAATTTTAATTAGTGCAGCGCAACCGGAAATTATCTTCCATTTTTTTCATAGAGCTAGCAAGTTTTTTCTTCGAGGCCTCGAAAGTTGGGAAGTTTACAAGTCGCCGCGGCAATATTCCCTTTTTGTAAACGGTCGATACCATGTCGAACAACAGCCTATTGTCACTTTCATGCATGATGAAAATAAAGTCGTAATTGCGAAAATCTAATTAATACAATACTAACCCTGACCCTAACTCTTTACCAAATCCAAACCAAAAACTAACTCTAAAGAAGAAAATAAATAGGAAAATGAAACCGAAAGTTAAGTTAAACACTGATATTTTTATTGTATAAATGTAACTAATGGCATCGACTGTTATAAATGGCATTGAGAGTTTACAAAAGGGAAACCAGCGTCACCGCGCCCCCTCGGAGTTCATACGTCGGACATTTAGACAAGGTTGCAGTTTTCAGGTTTTTGATACACATATATGCTCCGAAATCAAGCGAGTTCAAAGAAAGCCTACACTACAAAGCAGATAAAAGTTTACCAATAATTATACAGTAAGCAAAAATAGCTAGTCCACCTGTTTTCTGCACACAGCGAGGTTCAGCTTTATACCTTGTAAGTCATAGAATGAGAATTTCAACGAACATACACTTACTTTGGCCTGTATTTACTATACAAGACACGCTCACCTTTTTCTCCGTCGCCATTTTTGAAGCCGTTCAACGGTAATACCCAGTCCCCGCGGTCCGGATCTTTCTAGCCTGCGCAGCTCGGCGTACCAAGAAGGGAGTCCGAGCGGCGAAGCCGCGAGAACGAGTCGGCGAGCGATGCGAGCTGCGATTGACTGGAACGCCGAGCTATGCAGGCTACGATCTTTAATTTTCAAGATGGCAGCGATTTTACAAATCCCGCTGATCTTTCCCAGTGTATTTTGCCTCGGAAGTGCAAAAGCGGCCCAATGCCCCCGTCCCGGGCCAAAAATTGGCGACAAAAGTCAGCCAATCCCGCGCTATTCCCCCGTATGTCCCCGGTGTCAACCCGCGGGATGGCCGCTGATAAGTGCGTTATATAGCACAGTTAGTAAGAGTTTCTCAAGGAAGTTAAAAAAATAACTTATGTTTGAGTACGAACATATTGTTTTGTACAACGAAGACAAATACCCGAACGCCCATGTTGGATGCTCTTAGTTTTTCTCTCACGAACTGCAGTTCTCAAAGATTTGTTTGCGATTATTGCCCGAATCACTGAATGGAAGAATTTGCAAAACAGACGTTAGCCGCCAAAGGATTACACAATCCAATTGGAAACATCATGGAATATCAACAATGGAAAAGAATATCACTCCAGTTGAACGATCGATCACGAGGTGTTTTTCGCGGTGATTGTGGCATATGATTACGAATTACCCGCAACAAACAACAACAACAACAACAACAACAACTTTATTAGTACTCTATATTGCGTACGTATATAAAATGGCCGCTTCTTTCCCGTGAAAACTTCGCGGGGCAAGGGTCACATTGAATAAATTATTTTGTTATATGGCTGACTGAAATCGCGTGCCGTAGCCGTACGGACCTCTAGTTCTAGAGCGGCCGTCATTTACAGCCTTGCTTGCTTCAAATATTAATCTTCAAAGCAATATAATAAACATCTTATTAGCCTCGTTTGCTTGGTCCGTACGGCAAGTTATGGATTTTCGTTTTTTCCCGTCCTTGTTTTTATCCCCTCATAAAAGGAAGTAAAAAAGCTCGGTCCATAACGTGTCGTACGGGTCAAGCAAACGAGGCTAATAAGAGGTATATATTTGACCTGGAGAGAGAAGAGAACTACCCCGTTGCTAACTAACCTCCAATGCAGCCGCCTTATTTCCTTCGCCGCGGGGAAGGAAATAAGGCTGCTGCATTGGAGGCAGCTACTCGCCCAGTCTGTTGTTTTTTTTCGCACGGCCGTGCGCTCGCCGCCACACGGAGAGATTGGAAGCGATTCGGAAGTCAGGCCAATATTTTTATAGTTTTGGCTATTTATCATACTTAGACTCTATCTGCCTGCAGTTGGGCTCCTTGTGATCTGCGAGTGGGAAGACGTATACGAGGAAGAAACCGTGTTGACGCGATCATCTGATGATGGACGCTTTAGCGATTGTTGGTGCTTGTTTTCTTTCCTATTGTTGCCTGAAAATATTCTGGTCACTTCTTAACGGCGCAAGGGCTTTTCTTATTCCTTCGCTTGGCTTTAGGAGAAATCTCAAACGATTTGGACCGTGGGCAGGTATTGAGTAGATAAGTATCTTATTTTCTTATACTATAGTACAACCTTATCTTATCATTATTATTTACCAAATCTTTTCTGATTTCCATTTTCAATCAGATATAAAAGCAGTGTAACTCTTTGTAGTCTTATATTAGGGAAGTTCATTTAATATGACAAGGGGGAAATGAAGATATTGAAACTCATTAGTCATATGATAAAATTTTAGCAATCCCCCCTTTCTAGCTGTTCAATTTTTTGGGAGCTCCCCCCCCCCCTGG
>JAOBYE010724866.1:0-10301 GCA_025403585.1 Parazoanthus swiftii
CAGAAAACAGTCGCCTAACTCTGATAACAAGTTATACTGTGAAGGATCGAAGAGTGAAGCAAAACAAAGAACGAATCAGGGGGTGGGCTGTCATCAACATTTTGTGGTATTATGATAATCTATGAGTGTATCTCAAAGCTAAGTTGGTATTGTCTAATTAATGCTCTGTTTAATACTTTTATCTTCAGGTCGTGAATTCTCAACACTAGAACAGTATGGTCTGGTGGTATTGTTATCATTGCCGTTACTTTTCCTGGCCTCTGCTGGGTCAACTGTCTTCTGGATTATAGGTAAGTGTCGTATGTACAGTAGACATTTGTCTTGTAACAGTTTGATGGAACCAAGACCACAGGTTCTTATTCAAGTTATCAAGTGAACACTGCAACAATTCTCCATTGTATTACAGTGTTCTTAGCTTTGGCCCTTTCCATTGTTAGTTGCTGTTGCTCAGTATCAAGCTGTAGTTGGCAATCCACAATTTCTTTTATTTAAATCTAAAGCTGCACTCTTTGAATCCACAAAAAATTGTCTTTTACATTGGTAATCAAAACAAAATTTTAAGAAAAATCTTCCATCTGTGAACCTTTTTATTGTTCCCCCTCTTCCCTTAAGTTAAGAAAAAAAGATTTACTTTTTTATATGAAAGTTACCATCAAGAACATTGATGTACACCCTAATGTGTGTTTTCAGCTATGATGCTCCCTAAAGCCACTTGACTTTCTCTTTTCAGGTGCATCAATAGTCACAGTGCTTCTTCATGCTTCGTTCTTCAGTAATGCAACAGCCACGGAAACTGAAGAACTTACAGTGGAGGAAATAGTTGTTCAGTAATAAATAAAACCCGCGACTGAGGAACTTACATTTGCGGAACTAGTCCTTCAGTAATATCTCACTGTACATTTCATGGTGTGGATGTTACAGTATATGTAGGAATCAAACTTTGATGCTGGCATCAAGTCTCGCCAGTCGCTGGCCATTTTACCGGAACCAGATCATGACGATAGGCACTCTCAGTGGGTTGTGTACATGTGTATTTTATGCATGTAGAGGCATTTTATTTTGTATGTTCCGGGTTGTAATGTGAAATCAAGTAATATCTGAGCACACAATTGAATGAATTCCCTACTGGCCGGGGTTCAGTTAGACGATGAGTAAAAAATTTTTTTAAACCCTTGGAAAGATAAATAAACTATTTGTGACTGAAAAGCATTGATTCTGTAGTTGCAAAGACAAGAGGGAACATCTGGCCATCGCCAGCTGTCCTTATGAACGAGGTTTTTAGAACGAACTGGGCTGTCTCTGCTAATATTTCATAAGCTATCGATCTCTTATTCAAGGACTGAGTATATTCATTGTCCCTGATGTTTGTGTTCCATATCACGGGTCCTCTGTATGTTACGTGTATGGCCTTGCTTGATGTGCTTTGTATTAAAGCAGAATTTTCTGCCAACATGTCAACCGCGGGCAAAGCAAAAGGGTTTCTTTACCGAATATAATTATACGCTCAATTAAAGTTACAAATATTGCCAAGTTGACGGGGTATGGAGAGGAAATAATGTGTCTTTCGTACTATAAAGGAAGATGCGGGCATTTCTTGCGGTCAATACAATTTCTTCCCCCGCTACATTTCTTCAACGCTACATTTTCAAGCATTGCGAGACAAGTTGCTGAAAAAATTGCCCAGTGTAGCAGGGTCTTTAAAAATTTGTCCAGCAACGGGAATACGGCAATGGAAGTCACGTAGTGCGTCACGCAAAAATGAAAGTCGTCACTGGCTTAAATATTCCATAATTTTGAGGAAATGATAAATGTTCCAGGGGTAATACAAGTTAAAATGAGTATAACTTTATAAATTCTGCTGTTGAAACATACTCAATATAAGTTTTTCTGAAAACAGAAAGAGGTCCATTAGTCTTTCAAAAAGAACGAAAAGAGGGCGCCCGAGGAAAAATGGAGAAATAGTTTTATATCTTCTCATATCATTGTATTATGTGAAATAGGGGTCTATTGTGAACATTGTGAGAACACTAAATTTGGTAGGTTGTTTTTCGGCTAGAGTGCCCTATATAGCTTTGATAGCGTGGGATCAATAACCCAACAAAGAACACAGGTCACGTGTGACTGGTGTTTTTGTTCATCAGTCAATATGTTGCGGCTTTTTGCTTCCACATAAATATGTCTTGCGGTCGATTTCGGTCAGTCTGGTCGGACAAGACAGCTGTGTTAATCTAAAAATGTAGCAAGATGAAGTCGAGATAAAAGTTGTATATTGACCAGAAAAAGTATAAATATGAATGTCTGAGTACAGTACGAAGTCGACGACTGGCGTGAAAATTTTTGTCGGCGTGACGTGATTTTAAAAGAAAACCAACGGTGGAAGAACTGAAGACGTTTCCTACATAAAGGATTACCAGTTCAACTTAGCCCGGTGAAACTCGGCTGAATACTGAACTGCTTTAGCACCGAATTAAGGAACAGAACTGAGTCTTAGTGGTTGAACACAGAGGTGAGTAGGCGACCTTTCATTGTCGCTACATTGGTTCGTGATATTTCTCAGACTTTTGTATTATATTCAGTATATACAATAGCTGCTATCACAGCCTAGTTCTAAGTGGACTGGCATTAAAAGCGACTGATTGAATGGAGTTTACCTGGTACGGAAACCGAATCTACATCTGACAACCTAATTTTCATTTCATGTTTATGGTCTGATTAATTGGAGGCAGAACGTGACGAGGTTTATTAGTAATAACGTGAGTAAATGACATCGACCGCATTGTTATAATTAATGACTATTGTATTGTTTCTAGGTGCTGTGGTGGGAATCCAAGAATATTTTGTTTGAAGCAAACGCTATAAAGCAAACGACACAGTCACATAACTTTGATTAAGAGTTTGAAAATGACAAATCTTTGGATGCATTCTTCGTTGCTTCATAGAAATCATCGGAATGTTTATAAATGCATATTTAAGCCCCCACCTTTTTCCTTTCTCCGTGCTTAACATATTTTAAGGTTGTTAAAGTTGCCAAACTTGGAGTATTTGCGAAGTAGGTGTCGCATCAGTTTACGTCTGTATTCGAAAATAGATCCAAGAAATCCGTTTTAAAAGTTTGAAAATTGATAAGAAATCGGTAATCGTGTGTTAATTCAAGAAGTTGTTACATAGCAAAATGTCATATATTTACGTGTAAATCTGGCAAACTTCTAATGTAAAACTTCCAGTGGTGTTTAACTTGTTCATAAAGACACGAACTTTCTAATTGCAGCTTTAATATTCTATACGCTTGTTTTTCTTTAAATGAGAAGTATGTGAAGAAAACTATGCATTCCTGTGGCTTAGCATCATTGGTCGTTCTCTATCAAATTCCATCATCCCCTTCATAGTTTTACTAAAAGTTCAGTCATCATTTTCTTCCTCTATCATCCCCTTCCGATTCCGTTCCCTTCCATTCCTTTCCATTCTCCATCATTCGGCTCCATCACGTTCCACTATTTTCCAACTACCTCCGGCATTGTTCCATTGTCAGTCAGTTTTTTCCTTTGTTTAGTTTGCCTCTGGCCGGAAGATATTGGACATAATAACAGTGATAATGCTGTTAACGATAACGACAGTGATAAAATTAATGGCAATAACAGCAATAACAATAATGTGATTTTATGGGAGTCGTCGATAAAATAAACTTTTACAAAAAGATATGAAAAACTTTACAGAAAAATCAAAAAGTCTGGACAATAACTATAATTTAAAAAAGCAAAGAATGATAAATGCTAAAAAAGAAATGATGTAGTTTAAAACACTGAGATTTTTGGGACGAAGAGATAACAGATATGTGGCAATAAGTCCCAGCCAACGGGAATATTTCAATATTTTTTCTAATTAAGACCAAGTGCCACTTTGCTTCTTTGTAGATCAATGGATCTTCTTAAATCACTTGCGTTTGAAGCCGTCACTACCCCCGTCTCTACCCTTAACGAGACGCTGTGTGGAATGAGCGTCCTTCATGCTGCCTGTATTCAACGTGACGTGGGCACAGTCGGAACTATTCTAGTACTCAGTCCAAGTGAGCTCGACGCGGCCATAGCGCTCACGGTTCCCATCGGCCCAAAACACAAATCGCATCTTGCTGGCAAAACGACAATAGAGCTGTTAAAGAGGTTGGAAGCTGCTGAACTAACAAGCGTTAAGAAAATAATAAACAAGATTCTGAATAGTTTTCTGCTGGAACCTCTCATTCACGCGGCCGTACGGAAAGGAACGCCCCGCCAGGTCGGCCAGCTGATAGAGTTGGAAGCGGATATCAACATGCTCTCGTTCAACGTTTGCTGCAAGCCAGCGTTTCCAATCAGAGTCCCGCACACGGACAGAAAATTTGTTCTATTTCTACTAGATAAAAACTTGTTGGCGTCCAATGCCGAGCCAAACCCAAATTCTATGGCCTTGGATGAACCTGGCAGGGCCAAAGAACCGCTCGTGTTTCTCAGCAAGTACACTTTGTGTTTGTAGGGTTGACGATTACTCTTCATGCAGAACCCCCTTAAAACACTGACAGCGTTACCGTGCATAAAAAGAGTTTAACACTACTTTTTCGTCTTGAACGAGGTTGGCACAGCTTGTATAAGATCCTTGACTGCCAACCAGAAGGCTCGGGGTTCAATTCCCGGCCTTGTCGAGGGTTGAACTTTCGGCGACTTTTTGGGCTTTTAGCCTCTCGACGTTCTATTGGGGGACTAAAATGAACCCACACACTTGTCTGTAGGAGTGTGGTTTTGCCGGTGTTGTTGACTGTCAGAAAATTGAAACTGATTTTTATGTTCACCTTTTATGAATATAATAAATAAAGATAACTGTATTGTATTGTATTGAATGGTATTGTACTATATTGCACTGTACTGTATTGTATTGTATTATGTTATGTTATGTTATATTGTGTTGTATTGTATTGTATTTTATTAAATAAAGCAGATATGTAACGCGCCTTCTGATTGGCTGTGTAGCGTGCTTTAATATTGTACATAGGCACTGTGCAGCGTGCTTTATAACCTTTTGAGTTCTTTTTCGAAATGGTGGAAGCTGACGAACTGCCAAAGTGTTGCCAAGTTTTAGTTTCAATTTGACTTTTTAAAAATAATTTTGTTGTGATTTAAGATTTAGAGTGGCATGGTACGCGCGACATTCCAAGCTGCCTGTGAAAGGCGGGAAATTATCAATGCCTACGGCGCGTGTTCCTAGACACCCATTTCGTGAACTTAAAAATTCACGCGTGCTTATATAACTGAACATAGCACGCTGGCTCGTTTTCTATTTCTATAGTATTGTATTGTATTGTATTGACCCGCCGAACTAGAACGATGCGGCCGAGCGCTTTTTTAAACAATCTCAATCGAACTGCAGTCATACGACTGATGATTGAAATCGATTGAGTTCGGTAATCGAACACAATCAAATTCCTCGTTTTCGGTAAATTCGATTAAACAATTTTGTTCGATTGTGTTCGATGAACGCGAAAAACCGAACATAAATCCTGGCAACAACGATCAACTGAGGCGATCAGACTCGGATTTTCTTTACCAATCAAAGGTTCCGCAATCACTTAAATATTATTGTTTGTTTTGAAACTAAAAACAAAAAGACCATTGGTATATTTCTCATACTGCTGGATGTTGTGCGATCTTTAAACCAAGTGTACTGGCTTAAACTGCGACACGTCTCATGTTGTTTCTATTACATCATGTTATATTTTTGAAAGATCAAGCGGTTGTGATTTACTTCTTCTTTTGGCGTTTCCAAATTATCTTTCTCCACCACCTTTCTCCACGCGCGAAATACGACGCAATCCAAGTTCTCTCAAATTTTCCGGTGGAGCAAAGCTCCGTATCCCCCTAGAGGTTTGCACTTTCAGCCACTGCCTTCATGCACATACTCCCCCCCCCTACCCCCTCAGTCCACTCCTTCCCACCACCCGAGTAGTCATCTTCAATACTGACACTATCATTGTTGTTTCTAGGCAATGGATGCAATTCTACAACTCCTATTCTAACTGCTCCGGAAGACAATTTTAATTTTGAAGCAGGCTCTTTTAGTCGTTCAGAACCCTCAGTTGAATTCCAGTTTGAAGATTCGAGGGCCGATAGGAATGCACAGTACACTGAACGCGTAATGCATAATGGGATTGTAGAGGAGGTCTCGCCAACTTTGTCGTTACAGCAGGTGACAACAAGAATGGCAGAGCGCAGCTTGGAACTTTCCTGGTGTAAACTGCTCTTCAGAAAGGTGTCTCCACTTCACATTGCTACGGAGAGACAAGAACTTCAAATCATGAAGCTATTAATTTCTAGTGGAGCTGATGTGAATATTCAAGATGAATGCGGGATGACACCCTTGCACCTTGCGGCACGTGACGGCTGGGTGGGTGGTTTAAGGTGCCTACTGTTGCACGGTGCTGACGTAAGCACAGTGACCGGGAATTTACCCCAGTATGCCCGATTCTCCTACGTCACGGCTCTTCATCTGGCTGCTGTGTGTGAACACCCGGATACACTAAGAGTTTTGATGGAGCACGGGGCTGTACTGGACGTGGTTGATGGGGAAGGCGCTACTCCTTTCCACTGGGCTTGCAAGGGCAGCAAGAAACACAACGCTGAACTGTTTATTGAACGAGGGTGCAATACAAACGGGATTTGTGGGAGGATGAACGGAACTGCTGTTTGTTCCTACTGAGCTCAGCAAGTTATCAGCTAAATAGTTAACAGATCAACGATTCATTTATTTACTATTAGTTGCTGTTTAACATTTCTAAATAATAACTGTGCAAATAAGCATTGGAAAAAATATCAAATGGAAATTACAAAGAAACAGTTAAATTTACTTAGAACTACATTTCATTAATTTTGTAGTAATGAATTTACAGCGTGCTCAAATTTTTAAAAACTAGTTAGCTATTTACAGTGTACACACTTCTGTAGATCTGAAAGTACTAAGATAGCTAAAAAATCTCACAAAAATTCCAAGTCGACGTGAATTTGAGAACTGTTTTCCTCTCTCAATGCACTGAACAGCTTTCTCTTTCAACTTTATCTTTCCCGCATCATTTAACGTACCTTTTCCTCTCAACTCGTGTTAGTTTCAACTTTCTCTCCCCCACCTCTCCCCTCATGTTAGTCGCCCCTCCCTCTCCTCCACCATTTAACGCACCTCTTCCCTCATGTTAATCGCCCCTCCATCTCCTCCACTATTTAACTACTTCTCCCCTTGTGTTAGTCGCCCCTCCCTCTCCTTCACCGTTTATAACTACTTCTCCCCTCGTGTTAGTCGCCCCTCCCTTTTCTCCACTGTTTAACTACTTCTCCCCTTGTGTTAGTTGCACCTCCCTCTCCTCTGCCTGTTTTACTGCTTCCTTTTCATTGCTCTTTGGTCCTGCCTCCGTCACCTGCACTGTTCGCTAGCCTCCCACTTCCCTCAACTCACTGATTGTGTGACTGTGACTCCTTTTCCCATATGTTTTATTAACCCTTCCTTCTCCCACTGCTTCCCTGTACCACACTTCTCCTCTTATCGTCACTTCACCCATGTTATGCCATGCCTTCCCCTCTTCCGTGCAACGCACCACCAATAGTTAATATTCCAATACAACACTTTATTTCACGACTGATAATATTCATATTCTTTTCAGTATCATCACATACTATTCAGATTCATGCTTCTTGATCTCTTTTCTTTTATTAAAATGTGAAGTAATACACGGGGATAATTGTCATAATTATAAAACCAGCCCATCCAGCACTAGCTCAGGCCTTATCATGGCTTATTCTCTATTCCTCGCTGTAAGAAATGAAGGGGAAACATCGTAACATTCCAAACTGCTCTTTTACTCTGAACTGAACTCGTTTCTCAACTGCGGATCAATCCAATATTTTAAACACCCCCTTACGTAGCGAAAACGAACTTCAATAATTATCGTTTCTAAATTATGAATGTGCTTGTAAACTGTGTTTTATTTGGTGTAGTTGGGTTGCTCCAATTGGTATTAAAACGCCAAATTTAGGGAAACAGAACACAAATAAATTTTGCTGGAAAAAGTCAATTTATTGCACAAATTATGTCATTATGACTTCATGAGCAGAACACAGATATGTCAAACGAATTAGTTTGTAGAGAACCACGAACGCCAAAATCAAAAAGGCCAGTCTGAATAGGGGGTTCAGCATGCATGTGTGGGGATTTGAGAGCGCTTTTACCTCTCGGCCATCGTAGATTTGAATAGTTTTTTTAGCTAACAACATATAACAAACAAGCTTCCAAGTCAATTAGTTTTGACTGGTGTGTCTCGGGCTCGTAGGCCTTGCTCAAAGCTATTGAAGGTCATGGAGTGAACATACCGAGTCACAACTAATAAAAATGGTCGACTTCCCAGATGAGGCAAGCAAATTCAACGTTGTCTTGGTTGACCGCTATAAATTTGTGTTTGTAGTGGCCCTATATGAGAGACAAGGTGATGGACAAAATGAGTAAACAAGCTAAATCTAATTCAATATAGTTATCGGTTTAATTTGTAATCAATTTTGCTCGGTTTTATGATGCATCAACACATGAAAACAAAGACACTGATATTCATGTCTTAATACCGGTGTTGAGCAGTTTACGAGTACGAAAACTTTATTGCTGATTAAATAACGAATTTCCTCTAGAAACTGTTTTAGTTATATCTGCAGGACTTTTTATTGTTACGTCTACAGACTTAATATAGTTCCTGAGCACCAACCTGAACTTAATTCTAAATTGATTATATTTTTTGGCAAACTTGAACTATGCAAAGTCGAGAACTGTCTTATTTAATCCTACTTTCCCCGGGGGATAAGGGTCAGAAAAATCCCGCGCTGGTTTTCAACTGCATAGAACTGTTTCCATATGTTCAAGCAACACCCACCATATTTTTAAATTATATTCTTAAAAGAAATTTATCAGAGAACACACTTTAATTTATTGTTTGATGGAATCAAACTGGCGGCTTAATTAGTAACATATTACGTCATTGTAGCTCGAGAGCTACAATCCCCCACCCCAACCCTGTGACCAGGAACCCACAAAAGCCCGCAAGATAAGATAAAATAAATTAAGAAATGGCAGCCAATCAATTTTGAATCGGATACTGATCATAACTGCATAATTCAAGTTTTGACTGTAACAATCCCCCCCCCCCATCCCCAGTCATCCCCTCCTCTCACTTCTCTCTCTCGTCCTCGCCACTGTTCTTGCGCATTTGTTAAATAAACGTTGTGTTGCTATTGGTTTCGAAGTAATCTTTCATGTATGTAACAGTAAGAACGAACCTTCCTCGGACTTGACCATCTATCTTTTCACTGCTACTTTCTTCCCATTTCACACTGACATTTGTGTTTTGGAATTGATAACCAGTAAGATTGAGAATGACAAAAAAACGAGAACAAGTTGTTGTGCTTACCTTTGGAGCAATCTCGATTTTGCGATCGATCAGAAAGCCTCTTGTTGTCTCGTATGTCTCTGTAAATACAAAACAATTTTGACAGTCGATCAAGCTGACAGTCAATCAAACTGACCGTCGATCAGACTGACTTTAATGCATTGACTTGACTGTGCTCCGAACTCTTGGCTAACTCCAGGCATAACATTATGTTTTCTATAATCAAATTCAAGCGTCCTTAGTTTTTCAAGTCTGATGATTGCCACCGAACGTGAAACTCGAGTAACGAGATTTTAACAGTTCTAATGTTTTGATACATTTTTACCTTCGAATTTTGCTTCTTAACATTTCATCGGCTCTCAATCCGCATAGAGAACTTTAAAGCTATTTTAGCTTTTTAACAAATGTCAAGCTACCTTCGCATACACGTTGACATCACATACACGTACACATACATACACATTCACGTACACACACACACAAATACCTACATACATACATACATACATACATACATACATACATACAAACGTACTTACGTACGTACATACATACATACATACATACATACATACAAACATACATACAAACATACAAACATACAAACATACATACATACATACATACATACATGCATACGTACATACATACATACATACATACATACATACATACGTACATACATACATACAAACATACATACATACATACATACGTACATACATACATGCATACGTACATACATACATACATACATACATACATACGTACATACATACATACAAACATACATACATACATACATACATACGTACATACATACATGCATACATACATACATACATACATACATACATACGTA
>JAOBYE010724888.1:0-10301 GCA_025403585.1 Parazoanthus swiftii
AGAGAGAGAGTGAGAGAGAGAGAGAGAGAGAGAGAGAGAGAGAGAGAGAGAGAGAGAGAGAGAGAGAGAGAGAGAGAATGAATAAAGGTGAAAGAGAGGGAGAAGTGGTGGTAGAGTTCAGCTATCCATGGCGAACGAGAAAACTGACAAACATGCACTAGTTTGAAAAGAACTAAAATTAAAGCTCGGAGGGGAATGTAAGACATTGGAAAAATATCTGGAGACGGTTCTTGCAGCGAGAGAGGCAGCACACACAGTCAGAGCCATGCAGGAAACCAACCTGGCACAAAGTGAGCGAATTAAGAGCAAATTTAAGTTGTCACATTGAATTATTTATAGCACACTGAGGCAATCACTAGGTCGTGTGTTATTTGATAAAACTGAATTGGGAGAAGAGGGGGAGGAGTTCCGGGAAAACCTAGAACTCAAAACAAAAGCCGCAGCTACAGGAATACGCATTTAGGGTTATTCCGGAGTCTATTGATACCGGCGTAAAATTTCCCGTGGTGATGGATCCATTGTGATTCGGTGCGACATCAAAAATATACAAAAAGCAGCTCTCACGGCTTAATCAATGGGTTTTACTCTTTTACAGAATGCAAATTTTATGTTATTTATTCACAGAATTTTAAAATAAAACATTTTAATCCACCAAGTTACCTTTGATCAGCTACTTATGCCCAAGTAGTTCGATGCATTTTCAAAAAACTAATTTTGAATAATGTTATTACATTGTGTTTGCTCGGCACGGAACAAAAAAAAGACAATCCATGACAAGACAAATAACCACAACTCAATTGAATCGTGCCGTCATGGGAAGGGGGAGGGGGGGGGAATAGAGAGGTAGACTAGTTCTGTTTAGAAAATTTGACGATTAGCCATGTTTCTTTGGGATTTTTTTCGTTTACACACAAAAATACACCCCAGTTTTTTTCATTTTTTCGCTTCGATTGTTAATATCCACGCATCTGTCAAGACAAGTTTGTGAACAGTGCGGGAATAAGAAGTGCGCTACTTTTTAAAAAAAAATCATTTAATTTCTAGGGCAAACCTAGATGACTGACTTCACAAGAGATGACAAAAAGAGGACCATAGAAATGGAGTTTTTTTCCTGTCTCTTCTAACAAGGAGAAACTCCGAAACCCGCAATTTCGCCAAATCACCTCCAGTGGCCCCCAAACTTTGTACAGACACACTGAAGCGACAACTGCGATAAGCGATCTTTATTTCTGCCGTTTAAACCAACTTGTTTTGATTTTACACGAAGTTCGAATGTTCTCCCATATTAAGTCTTATACAATTCTATACAACCCACACAAACTCTTATATAAAATCTATTCCCCTTGACAAACTCAAAGCCTGTGCTGTCTGTACAAAAGAACACACGACGTAAGAGAAACTGTACTTTAGCCTATACTGGCTCAATTTAAGAAATGCATGTAACAGACGCCACTCAAGGAGTCTCTAAATAAAATCTGCAAGCAGAGCTGCCACCACAACAACGTCATTTTTGCCTGGAGCAGGTTTAATGTCAATATTTCACAGCTGGTGTGAGGTAACATTTAAAATAGAAATGGAGTGTTATTTTCCGTCCTTGACTAAAGTGACAGGTTATTTTTTTGCAGTTAGAACTGATATTATGGACAATTCAGTTTTGTTTTCACGCAAGCATACAAAAAAATTTGCAAAAAAGAAGTCTTTTTTCTGGCATGCTTAACACAGATATATCTTCGATGAAACTTTCATTACTGCGCTTAGGCAGCTTCACAAACAGACCATATATGTACGTCATATAGTTGCGAAAAACTTACTTTGAGAACTAAATAAATTTAATTTAGGGTTTGATCAACATATGCTTTTCGCCATAAGGTTTGTTGTAAGGCTGACGTTTGGAGCTGACGTTCGAGCGTTAGCCCTTCGTCAGAGCAAAACAAACCTTTTGGCGAAAAACATACCATATCATTATCAACCTTTGTTGATCAAAACCCATATTCAGCTTACTCGCTAACGCAGAAAAAACAGTGTTTTTTTAAAAAAACTAGTCTTCCTGAATTTAATTTAGCCACATTTAGCCTTGCCAAAAACATTCGTGCCCTCACAGGAAGTGTTTACAAATCAAGCGGTCAGCCATTGATATTTATATTTTGCTAGCCAGATCGTAGATACCTGATTTAATGTGTTAGGTTCAATTGGCATAGCACGGGCTCTGATTAGATTAAATGCTTTCGCCAATCATACATAAACAGCTATTTAAAAAAGAGTTGGGTTTTGAAAAGTACACACTTTTCTTATAAGAACCAGTAAATATGGCCGAGGTTCAGTGTTCGTAATTTTTTAGGGATTTGAGCTTCAAACTATTCTTAAACTGTTCTTATTAGTTTCTATATGTGGTTTAAATCGCATAAATGAACTAAGTCTTGGGTATTGCAATACATTTATTGGATAGCGAATTGCTTGGCGGGTGTATTTTTGATCAATTCACCCCAGCGGATTTATCATGGATTCACTGCGTCATCCATTCAGGACAAGTATCAACTAAAGTTTACAGTATACGTCTACAGCATATAATTTGAGGCAATGACAACGATTAAAAGAGAAATACTGCGAATCATTTGTTAAGTTAAGTATCGAGGCTCAGTAAAGTTAAAAAACAGCAATCGAGCCCGAGCCTCAGCTAGTTTTTAAATTGTTCTTAAATGTTGGCTAATCTGAGTATCGTTTTTCTGACAAAAAAGCGTGTACTTTAAGAAGGCAAAGAGGAAAACCATCATGAACAGCTTCTGTTTTCGAAATGCCTTGACTACAAACTGGCACCAATTTTCGCTTGTGTGAAGTTTAATCGTGGGTTCTATACAAATTGAAAAAAACCTGTCGCAGGGCTATTCAGCTGCCTTGGCTGCATTTCTCAGAGACGCTTTGCATTTTTCGAGCTGATATACCTTGACAACTGAGCTTTTGTTTGCTCTCCTCTGTACATGCAGCCGAGATTCGTTGCTGAATGGAAAACGGTCTTAGTCCGGCGGAGTTTCTCCTTTTGTTGTTTTCTCGTCAGGAAATGCATCGTATTTACTGAGTCATTAAACTTTGATGTGTTCACTCTTGAAACAATAATTAAGTGGCTCACAACCGGTTTCAATTTTATGACTTGGTTTAAGAAATTCTCAGCTCAGTTCTTATAAAAGGTTTTGGCGTTTACTTTCTCGCAAAATTAGGTGAATCTGAAGTCGAACTTGTTAAAATCCTTGACGTTAATCCGAAATGAAACTTTGCAAAATGATGTTAAAGGAACGAAATGTCAATAAAATCAGTTATATATACAAAATTTACTAATTTGAGAGTATTAAAGTACATCTAATTAAAAAACAGTGTTTAATCATCTGTATTGGCCTTGCGTGGATTTTAGGAACTTGCATGGGATTGAGAATAAAAACTGCCGTTCTAGATACCCAACTCGTTTTTTTATTAGCTCTCTCAGATTTGTTATCTCACTTTACACGCAATTCTATTTCTAAGCACAAAAACTTCATTGCGTTTTTCATCTCACATATGATAGAAAAAACATAGTAGCTTGGGCTTGTGCGACATGCAAACATCGGAAGACCCTTTAACAGCTGCCGGTTACAGGGTTTAGCGAGTGTCACGTGCTATTGTTTGGGCTCATTTGAGAAAAGAATGAGCCTATTAATGTATAAGGGCGACTATCCTCATTGGCCACACTTAATTCGCTTTTCCGCCAGTGGGTGTAAATGTTATAACCAGTCAAGAAGTATATACAAATAGATAATCATCATCCATCCATCCTCAGACGTGAATCAGGATCCCAACCACACAGTCACCAAAGACCGCCATCGCTCCAGCTCCCTTCCGTGAGTTTGTCATTAAGAATCAAGGTGGAGATGTACTTAAAAGCTCTTCTTGCAGCAGGAGTTTTCGGACTACTTCTCTCTGTTGTTTGTGCTGGTTTAATATCCGCTAATGACAACCCCAATCTGCCAGCCGAAGAACAAAATGTTTTCGGTAAGTATAAAAAAGCAGAACCAAAACTTGCTAGTTAGTTTTTAAAGTATATAGAAATGAAAAAACTGTCTTCAGTTTTACTTGAACTACTTTTATTTCATGCGGAACTTTTACCAAGTAACTAGGTTTCACGCTTCGCTTTTCACATTCATGTAAATCTCAAGCGGCAAAAAATTTCATGACTTTCAACCAAAAGTTATTTCTTTTTTGGTTAATAGAAAGGAAAATGAACTTTAAGATAAGATCGGTGGCCACATCCATATGGTCTAAGATTGAACTTGTTTTCGTACAAACTATGGCACCTGTTAATTAACTGGACGGTTCTTGTTTTGTTTGAATTGAAAACGAATCCGAGGTTTGCAGTTCATACTGATAAGTTACGCGATTTTCATTTGAAATAAAATGAGCATTTCAAGCGCAAGATCAAAGCTACTGATATCGCCGAAGATAAACATTACCGGCCCTCAGTTTTCGATTTTAAGTTAGAATATAGTAAGAGTGTTTTAAAATATTCACGTTGCTTCTTTCCCAGTGAGAAATTGATAAAGAATAATACAACCAGATAGTGTGAGTATGTAATTTATTCGTCTGATATTTTGTTTGAGGCATTCAGCACGTATTTTTATTTTTCTCGTCGATACGTTGTAGCAAAAAAACCCAACTACTGGTCATAAATGTTTAAAGAGGCGAGATTCAAGCGTACTTATTGTCAGTGAAAAACTTTATAAACTAGGAAAACACTTACTATATGTTTACCAAAAACAAAATCCAAATTGCTCAACGGACACTATTTCAGTACATTTGAGCGTTTTTGAACGATTGAACATTGCATAAAGCAATTACATACTTTATTGAAATTATGCGGCAAAATGCTGTTAGAATCAGTTACATGTATTACATACAATAGTAAGATTATTTATATCAGATGAAATATAATAGTTATTAAGATTCTAAAGTTAATTAGAAATATAGACAAAAAAGGGAAAAGTTAATGTAAACGCTGTTTATGATAATCTACATTCGTTTCCTCTTGAAACAAATTAATGAGAGATTTTACCGAAATCAATTTAATTAAGGCCCAATATAGAATTTAAACTGAAAGAGGCTTAGAAGAAAATGTTTCGTATGCTATATAAAGCTATTTCAAAAAAGGTTGTCATAACTCAATAGCTGATACTGGAATCGAAAGGAACTATAAGTACAATGACTGATGGCAGTGATAGTAATTTATTGTATTGTGATGAACCCACACTCTACATTGTGCAAAGTCAATGCTAATATCAATAACATGATGCTCACTCACTGACTGATGATAACAAAATTCCAGGAGTTCTCCAGGGTAGAAAATCTATTTTTCGTAACCCAACCCTAAATTCTCTCTCACCAAAAAACAAAAACAATATCAAATAAACTTCTTCAGCTTTCCGATGGAAGAAAATTGGGACAAAAAGACCAAATTCTCCAGAAAAAAAAAACTTCCTGAAATTTAGTCTTGATAAAATACAAAAAGTACAACCATGACTCAGATGCTTCTGCAGGTTTTGGTTAATGCTTATAAAAGTGTTGAAAACTCTTCCACAAAATTCCAGGAGTTTTCCAGGAGTACAGGGAAATTGTCCGTTTTTCCAGGAGTTTTCCAGGGCCCTGGAAGAAAATTTCAAAATCCCAGGAGTTTTCCAGGAATTCCAGGAGTAGTGAGCACCATGCAATAAATTACGTGTGCCCCTTGAACCCCCATAGTTCCTTTCGGTTCCTATATCGACTGTTAGTTATGACATGCAACCTTTGTTGAAATAACTATATACCCGCTTGTTGATGTTTCCTTTTTCTCCTTTTCAGAACGGTGCATAGATGCACTTCCCGTGGCCTGCAGGTTTTTTAGTTTTTGTAACAGCTCGAAGCCCGAAGACCAAAAGTTTGCACAGAAAAATTGCAAAAAAACTTGTAAAATATGTCTTGATGAGTAAACATAGAAGATAAATGTGAATAAAGGAAGAAATAAAATGTGGTGTCTTTGTCACTGATAAGACTTGCATTGATAAGACTTGCATTGATAAGACTTTATATAAGAAAGGGTGGGGGCTGTAGCAGTCTTCATAAAACAGTGTCTTTAGCGTTATTTCACACAGACCAAGATTCTATAGTTGTTGACTGGTATCTTCTGACCAGTGCTATGTAGAATATTGGCTGTCACGGTGGGCCAATGCAGATTTATTGACCGTATCTTATGTTGCCCAAGGAATTAAGAGTTGTACAACAAGCTCTCCTTAAGTAATAAGGCGTTCGGACACGAAATCCAACAAACCGTTTGCTTTCACCACTTGCAACATTTTGATAGTACTTCAGCTGCATTTTCGGGAGCTCTCGACTTTAAGCAGTTTCGTATATTCGTAAAACAAATCTGTGCTGTGGGCTTCTAACGGTATTTCCATATCGTTGGTACCACAGCTGGCTAACTTCATTGCAATGGTTTATAGTTCGCTGGTCTATAAAAAAGTTCACTAGTCTAAAGTTCACACTCTCGCCTGGTGCCGCAAATCTTCGTTAGGAAAACATCTTGAACCCTTGTCTTGAACCAGTGAATTTAATCATTAGTTATTCATAACTCCGGCTTTTAAATGTTGCTTGACCATCAAAAATGTTGCTCACACAACTTTTTTTAACACTTCACAGTTCAAGCCAAAATGTATCAGCATTGATACAATGTTCCCGGCTTTTCTTTCAGTGTTTTTCCAACTTGAAAAACAACATTGGGTAGTGGGAATAGGGGAAAAGTAGGTCCACGTCTAATTACATTTTGTAGTACAGCTAATTTGAATGAAACATAACTCAAACACGAAGGGTTTTTTGATAATTACGCGGATGAACTTTTATGATTTTTGTTGACTTTTAGTATTTTAATCTGGAGGTAACAGAAACAATCTGCGAAAAAATAACATTTTTACAATTAAACCAAATATATGATACGTTTTCTGGATTTCACGTCAAAGCAGAAGGCGTATTTTCAGTAACCAATTTTAATGTTGGTTTTGATAATTTTGTATAGCTCCATACGACTTGATAAACTTCGACTCTACATACTCCCCAAAGCGGAACGGTAACTCGGCCATAAGTTTAGGAAATTCCTCTTTGACGCCTGCGATGATATCTTCAGGAATATCCAGCGGCGTGATGATACAGTTACCGTTTGGCTGAAAGAAGAATGGGGCCGAGTAGCGATGTTTGTTTGGGGAATTTTTGACGCGGTGAACTGTTGCGCGGTAAAGCCCTTTGGTCCAGGCCTCAATTGTGTCCCCGATGTTTACCACAAAATTGCCTGGTGAAAAACAAAACAAACTCGAATTTAGGATCTGCCGTTTACATAGATAAATATTCCACACTTAAGAGAAGTTAATGCTAAGCTACTGACCCTTTCAATTTACCGATATTGCATAGCGTTCCTCCTTCTTACACAGGGTTCGTACTCTTTCGACCTTGTGAAATTCCATGACTTTCCATGACCTTAAGCAATTTTCCATGACCTAACTTGACCATCTGTTTCTTTGCAATATATCAAAAACTGTTTTCGACATGAGTTTTTTCCAGCATAGTAAATATAGAGAGAAAACAGTTAATCTTAAGAAAATACTAATATGGATTTAGCTATACGTCTAAATAATATCATTGGAATCTAGCTTTCCGTAAGCAAAATCTGATGAGTTTCTGTTTCGTCTCACTCATTTAAGTTAACTAATCCATGTTTTATACGGTAACTTTCATTTTCCATGACTTTCCGTGACCCAAATCAAAATTCCATATCTTTCCAGACCTGGAAACGAATTTGTAAAATTTCATGACTTTCCAGGTTTTCCATGACCCGTACGAACACTGTTACACCCATAGCAGAAGACGTTTTATGAAACACATCCGTTGTTGGTACATGCACGTGTTATGATATTAATCGATACACAAATTCTTTTATTCAATATGCAAAATTTTTGAAGAGCAGATCACAATCACACAAGCAGTTACACCGAGCCTTGGTAACCTAGCCTCGTTGCTGCTTGCTTTGGTCGCTTAGGTGTTAAGGATTAAACAATAAACCTCTTGAAAGAAACACGAATTCCTTTTCCGTTGCTTTCTCTCTGCATTCAGAACTTAAAATACGTAACTGTTTTTGACAAACATACACAAAGGCACTGCATTTAAGAAATTTTTTCCAAGCTCAGAAACTTCCGAAAAGGGAGCATGTTGGCCCATCATAGTTTCCTAAAGAACATGATCACTCCTCACCATCCTTTTATTTCATTTTGGAGTTCTTCCATTATGATAAACATCTGTTCTTTTTTTATTTGAAAGAAATTGCCTTAAATGTTTAATAGACAATTTGGGCTAGGCAAGAGGTGAAGGACGGGGGATCAATAGGTACAACACAGTATGCGACGATATTCACCCGGTACTGGCTCAATATCAATCCATTTCCCATTTTTCGTTTCCCACTGAAGACCGCCGACTTCATCCTGCAGTAGTAGCGTCAGTACTCCATAATCTGTATGTGGCCCCACTCCCCAGGGGCCCTCATCTGTACATCCAGGGTGGGGTGGGTAATGCCATAAAGCAAACTGGTAAGAGGGGGGATTGAATATCTCCGTAGCAAAGAAATCCTCTGGCAACCCCAGGCCCATGGCGATGGCACTCATTAAGATGTGCCTGAAGGAAGAGAAAACAGATATGTTTTATGAGCAACTGCCAGCTCTGTTTTGACATTCCTGGGAGTGGGTTAAGGCGGGCGCAATATCTATAAAATTACACAAGCTTGTGGATGCTGACGCAAAACTCTAGTAACCATAAGCCCGACTACAAAAAGTGCAGGGTGAGAAAAAGCACATGCAAATAAAAACTGTGATAGACCATTGCTAAGTAAATATAAAACAGAATGTTTCAAAAAGATATTTTTCTAGCGACGAGTCTCCGTGCTCACGGCTATACTTGTAATTTTATCAAAACATATAAGGCCCAGCGCCCCGTTTAAACTTGAAGATTTCCAAAATTATATAAGTGTAACTTTTATTAGCCTGCTTGCAGGCGGTGGAGTGTTATTTTTATCGCGGAAAAATCCCAGTCTGCGACCTCCGGCGCCGTCTTGGATTTCTGGCCGCGCGAATAAACAAGCCTGGGGAGAGAGACAAAATTGGGAGATTTCCCAATTTTTATGTACATTTTTCCCTTTTCAAAACTTAATATTTAGGTAGTGTAATTTTACAATTCGCTTTGTAGTGCGATGATATTACAAATAAACGTCTTTTTAGTCTCTTTTCTTCGGACAATTCAGGAATGGAACAGCCAACCCGTCGCCACACAAAAGGCGAATTGTGTTACCAGCTTTAGGGCAAGCCTTCGCACTTTAAATTAACATGGATGTGTTGCGCTACCTTAACATTCTGAAATTTTTAAAAAGTTTTTAAAACTATTTTAAAATTGTTTCTTGACAAGCGAACAATTTGATGTAACAAAACGCTGGTTTACCGACTACGTTCCTGAAAAAAGCAGTCAAATGCCAAAAATAGGGTGTATTTAGGACCTTGCAAGATACCATGAAAAAAACAATTCGATGATAGTACAAGGGTCGACAAGCTGAACATTTTCGCGACACCAGGTAACAAAGACTGGCATAAATCCGACATAATATACGAGAACGCCTTTGGTAAAGTTCAATGGCACGGCAAAATGAAAAACAGTTGGGATTTTAGTAGTAGTAGTTGTAGTCGTAGTCGTAGTCGTAGTCGTAGTCGTAGTAGTAGTAGTAGTAGTAGTAGTAGTAGTAGTAGCAGGAGTAGTAGTAGTAGTAGTAGTAGTAGTAGTAGTAGTAGTAGTAGTAGCAGCAGTAGTAGCAGTAATAGTAATAGTAGTAGTAGTAGTAGTAGCAGTAATAGTAGCAGTAATAGTAGTAGCAGTAGTAGTAGTAGTAGTAGTAGTAGTAGTAGTAGTAGTAGTAGTAAGAGTAGCTAGTAGTAGTAGTAGTAGTAGTAGTAGTAGTAAGAATAGCTAGTAGTAGTAGTAGTAGTAGTAGCAGTAGTAGTAGCAGTAATAGTAGTAGTAGTAGTAGTAGTGGTAGTGAAAGTAGTAGTAGTAGTGAAAGTAGTAGTAGTAGTAGCAGTAGTAATAGTAATAGTAGTAGTAGTAGTAGTAGTAGTAGTAGTAGTAGTAAGAGTAGTAGTAGTAGTAGTAGTAGTGAAAGTAGTAGTAGTAGTGAAAGTAGTAGTAGTAGTAGCAGTAGTAATAGTAATAGTAGTAGTAGTAGTAGT
>JAOBYE010724899.1:0-10300 GCA_025403585.1 Parazoanthus swiftii
AATATTGGGCCACGTCGTATACAGTAACCGGTAAGTTATTTCTCATCTTTACTGCTACTTTTTTCCTTCAAATTTTTACTTCTCCGGATTTTTGGCTGTTACTCGTTTTCACTAAGTTTTCAAGTAGGTTTATATTTTTTTTACCCATTTTCTAACGTTTTCACCCTAAAGATCTTTAGGTCGTTACTCGTTTTCTCAGACTTTTAGTTGTCATGTTTTTGACCGTTAACGTTACTCCTTTTCCCGTTACTTTGTTACTCGTTTTAGTAACACCCTAATCATCAGTCAGTCAATGGAGCTGATAAACCATAAAGGTCAATAACCGACTCCAAGTAGCTTACTTTGATTGCATTCGCATTGCCACACTTTAATGTAGCATCGTTGACGACGAAGCCAGAATGCAAGTATTAATCTTAAACTGAGAGAAGTCGAATCGCAAACGATGTGTTGACATGTGAAATAGAAAACTTGAAAGTTGAACTGTGACCAAAGGGATGTTGGACCGTCAACTTTAATGTTGCATTGCCGTTGGTTATATGAAATGATATACTTGAATGTTGGCGGGGATATAACGCCATAGTAAACTACCTCTGAGTCTCGGAGGTCAGTTAGCTTTACACACCAGTTTTTAATGTATCGTTATTCGGTTGTATCTGTCTAATAGCCATGAAAGTGTGCTCTCGCCACTCAAGAAGTTTCAACCAACGACTTTATTTCACTTATATGTTTTTTAAATATTTTAAAATAACTGTCCTACAATGAATATTGTTCTAGGGGAAGGCTACAAGCTTACGACTCAAGTCGGCAAGAAAGAAGCAAGTTTCTTACTACCTTAGGAGAATAAAGTAAGTAATCTTTTGTCTTTTAGTTTAATTATTTAGCTATATATGCTGACTTGCCTTTTCTTGTCATTTTATACAAGCTAATCGTTGAGGATTTGTATAAATCGAGGAACACATATGAGAGCAATGGTGCTTGTAATTGAACAATGAGATTCACAAAAAAGAGAACAGTCACAGAGTTGAGTGTATTGCTTTCCAAGCGAAAACTATAGGGGACACTCCAATGTCGTTCAAGTGCCCCAGCAACTGTTCACCCGAGAGCTGGTAAAAAATCTATGAGTTCGAGTTAACCTCGAGTTGTTCCAAAGCAATAAGTATATATATTGATTGCCAACGAGCCCCGCGCAGAGAATGAAAGATATGCAACGGCGGGCAGAAAAATCTTGATCGAGCCTCAAAAATTGCAACCTACATGTAATATAGTGTCATTAAAGAGACTGTCCGCCTAAGAACCGACCAACTCGTTTTTGATAATTTTAAAGGGTGTTACGAAAACGAAGTTCTCGAAAACGAAGACCGAAGATCGAAGACCCAAGGTCGGTCTTCGTTTTTCAAAGACGAAGACCCTCATTAAAATTCAAAATATCAGACAGCGGATAAATAAAACAGATCAGACTCGTTGGTCTCAGCTTGCAGTAGCGTGACGAGTGAATATAAAGTGAGTGAACTTTTGCAAGGTTATTTCAAATTCAACATATTCAGATTGAAACACGCTAACAACCATGAGCAAACAGAGAAAAGGCAGCTTTACAAAAATGTATTAAAACAGTTCGCGCATCTTATGAAGCGGGCGCCAAAGCAACGGTCGAACTTTAGCACATTTTCGCACTTTCAAAGGTCGCAACTGGATCCCGTCGTTGGTCACGCAACTAACTCACTTGACATTCGAATTTAAATGACATCCAAAGCACGATATACATTTGTTGGTGTGCAGTAAATCTTCATAGTGGTGTTTTGTAGTGGATTAGGTCACGTAGTCACAAACACAAACATTCAAATTTGGCTGTTTCTTCACTGCAGCCTTGCAGGAACCAATCACGCGATATATGTGCTAAAACGACCCTTCCCTGTTTTTGTGTTTTAAAGGAAGAAAATTGTGCAGCTGACAGACAGTTCTAAATTACTGATAGCGGCTGCTTCGTTCGTTTCGACTTATTTACATTAGGCCAGATAAAAAAAAAATTGTTTAACGTCCAACCGTCTCAATTTTTCCAGGTCTGGAAGGCATTTTTTTTTTATTTCAGCAATGAGGCATATTTGGTCATAACTAGACGGTGGGGAACCATTTTGCACCTTGTACTATGTAATTACAAAACAACAGTCCCATAGTTCTCTATGAATTCAAAAGTAACAATAAGGAAAAAATATATTTGAAAGGCTCGGTTCCGGTCAGGAGACATGCAAAAGCAGCCAAAAACAGCCTGATAGTGATAGACCGCAAAAAACATAAAACACATTTGACGGTGTTCAACATTACGATTAAAAATTTGTTTGAATTAGGACACACCACTATTCATCTCCCACCGGAGGATTGCCCGTATCTCGCCAACTAGTCGCACCTACTGTCTTACTGCTTCCCATAAACTGTTTTGTGCTTTAGTTTTGATTGTTCTTGTTTTCCCGACTCACTAAAAACTTCGAACTGAGTCCCATTTAGACCGCAACGCGGTCGTTGAAGTGTTTTTACGCCATCCCAGTGAATGGTGAGCACGAATAAATCATTTGTGACCGAATATTTTTTTCGAAAAGGATCAACTTATTTGTTGGGCAAACGTGATAAATCACACGACCCCAAGTCTTAGCGTATCGATTTTCTTTCGCCGCAAGGTTTCGAATGAGGACGGTCGATGCAGGCGCGTGCTTATTTTTAAATGTGTGCACAGCATGAGAATTTATTTTGCTAAAACAAAAAATAAAAAAAAATGAGGTCGGGAGGATTTTGCAGGTCGGCGGGAACGCTAAACAAGTATTTTTTTATATCTGGCCTTAAATATCATTTTGTGGTCATTGTTAGCGGCCCCTCTTCTGCGTGACGGTGGGAAAACTAATAAGACAGGGTAAGAGTCTTTGCAAGCAGCACATGCAATTTAAGTATAAATGAACACGCATAGACGAATTTGATTTGTTGAATTTTTTTCTTTATATTTTGTCGTACAGCTTAAAATTTCAAAAGAAATAGAACCGGCGAGTTTTCGTTTTTCACAATTTTTTAAAATAATAAAAATACTCAACGGAATACTTGGCTAAACCCTTAAATCAACAAGTTCTTGTCAGTTTTATCAATTATTAATGGAAAGTTAATTGAACACGCGACACTGTCTCATCACTGTTCATTCTTGTCACAATAACAATTGCACTGCAAAGAACACAGTTTAGAAATTGGTTCTGTGACCTGGTTTGATCCTAACTGTACTTTTGCTACCCGCACATGTCCATCTCTTCCAGGACAAACCTAAAAGATTTTCCCTGAGGGCTAATGACCACTTGGAGATTCTGGAGTTATCAGCAGAACAATGTCCCTTCTTCAACATTTCGCTTGAGATAGAACCAACCAATATCCAAAAAGTTAATCTAAACCTAATTCTTGTGCTCACCTCCATCTCCTTCTTGGCTGATAATTACTTTCGTCGATAGATTCAGGAGCAAATCGTCCTCCCATTTGACCATGTAGAAAGTGGTTTGGCGTTAGAGGACTTTTTAATTTTCTGAGTTTGCTGACTGGTAATTCAATGGTCTGGAGCTAATGAGGCTTTCAGCTCCAGTGAATTAAAACAGTCATGAATTTTCATCTGCTTGGGATTGGGGTCATGATCTGTTTTGCCGCTGCCGTTGCTTTTCTTCTCTAACAGGCACTGCATTCTCTCTCCCACTCTGTCACGGATTTCTTTTCTGCCAGAAAATATCCAGAGTCGGTATGATATTACAGCAAGGGTTTGGTCTGTTCCTGTATGCGCTCCCTCTTCGTTGAGCTTTGTAACCCAGTTCTTTCGCGGTAAAATAATTGGAAACCCAGTGTCATGTGAAATAAACTCTGCATACTTCAAACTTCCATTAGATCTGATCAGACGTTCATATTCTATTCTATTCTATTCTATTCTATTCTATTCTATTCTAATCTATTCTATTCTATTCTATTCTATTCTATTCTATTTCTTTTTGTTCATTTTTGATAAAATTTTGTATATGCAAACACACTGATAGTTATATGCAAGCGTGCAGGTTTTTGCTCGATATCGGGAAAATATCAGGGCGAGTTTGGTCGAGCCATGGTTTGTATTTTTGCGAGACCGTAGGTCGAGCCAAAATACTCATGGCGAGACCAAATATAAACATGTTTATCATTCCTGACCCCAAAAATGTAGTTTTGAAAACAAAAATTATCTCGGCTTGAGGAACTTCATTCATGCGTGAACACACGCTAGCTAGAGTTTCCCGCGCTTGGGAGACCGCACTCCTTCAAAAGATAAGTTTTGCCAAAATTTTGAAATGAATGCTGGAGTCGCTCCGTTTTCTCCCCTTTTTAAATTTCTGTGAAGCAATACAATGATTCGACGCTGATAGCAATTTTATTTTTGCAGTGACTTTCAAGAGAGAAACCAAACTGTCTGTGATTTCGTTTGAAATCATGACACTGTCGCGATTTCGTGAAAAATCATGACGGTAATCTGGTCTGTGATTGGCTTAAATCATTCTAAGCGATTATAAAATTAATAACAGATCAGAGACATTTGCTATATAACAGCAACAGTGACAACCATAAAAATTAGAAATTTAATAACTTACACAGTATTCAACAGTTTTCATTTCAAACTCTCTTTCTAAATTTGAATTGTTTAGAAGTCAACAAACCGTTTCCTAAAGATTGGACTAATAAATAGCAGTTCATCATTATTCGTAAAATGTATCTGTTCTCCTAAAGTCTGCAGTTTTCAGTAGCGACGCAAAAACAAGTAAAGCAGCAAGCTCGAATCTCATCGGTGAAAACGAACCATAAAATCACGAAGTACCAGACCTTTAAACTATGTTTCTTGCCAGGTAAGACTTAGGGGACCCGAAGTGAGAAAGTTGTTGTCTGTATTATTTTTGTTATTGTAGCAGCTATTAGTTATTGTTTCACTTTTTTTGTACCAAGAAGTTGACATATTCCCTTCTTTATAATTACCCCTTTCCTTTTTGTATCAAAAATTGTGGCCTTTATTTCAATGGAAAATAATAGGCTATACACTGGCATATCCATACAGACAGACATGCTTTTAACTTGAAAACAAAAATGCTGGTTGCGCGCTTTGATAGAAACAGCTTTGCGCTGGCAGTCCAAGAAACTCACTAAAAGACAGACAGACAGACACACACTTGACAGATAGTTAGGAAAGATCCAGGCGTGTCATCTTCGGGCGACAGAGATGTCCAGACAGACCGACATGCTTTTTGTATCAAAAATTGTGGCCTTTTATTTCAATGGAAAATAATAGGCTATACACTGGCAGCGCCTGGACCCTGATAGACACACACTTGACAGATAATTAGCAAAGTTTGGCTTGCCTGTCAAAAGTAACTGTGTCAGGGTTAGGCTAAGAGTTGCAATCCGCTTTCTCCTAACCCTAACCCTGACCCTGAACTGAAAAAAAAAAAACTCTTATTTGGCCTATGACGTCATGATGACTACTTAGAAAACATGAACTCTGCGTAACATTTAAGCTACTAATACTATAACTACTACTACTACTACTACTACTACTACTATTTTTATCAGTATTAATAATAATATTAGGTTGATAGACGAAATAAGATATGAAATAAGTTACTTAATAGTTTCTTTTTTCTGTATTTAGCTTTAGTATGAAAAACAGTTACCCATTATTTATATACTGTTTTTTTTTACAGGTCCTAGCAATGCCAAGTTACCATTATCATCGACTCGATCAAGAGACGAAAACCGGCAAAACTTTGTCGCGCCATTATGGCTTGAGTTCGCTGCTGTTCTTCAGTTGGTTGTCACCTCTTGTTAAACTTGGTAACGAGCGACCGCTGGAGAAGGAAGATCTGCTGCCCTTTCCTGGTCAGCAGTCAACCAAGGACTTGACGGAGCGGATAGAAAAACTGTGGACTGCCGAGAAAATGCGTTCTAAATCCCCAAGAATCTGGCTTGTTGTGTTACGGTTCCTAACAAACCAAGACATTGCTTTCCTAATCTTAACACATTTGATGTATAGGTGCTGCCGCTATTTTAAACCAATGTTTTTGTTTTTAATGCTTTCATTCCTGGGGAAAAATACAGGGTCGTACCTCGCTATTGTGTTTGCTGTAGGATTGTCAATTGCACTTGTTTTGGAAACATTATTCACGAACCACTATAGATCGAGAAGCATGTTGGTTGCCATTCATTTACGAAATGCTTTGACTGGCTTGATCTATAACAAGGTAAGGGATTTATATACTGAAAGTAGTAATAGAAGTAGTAGTAGTAGTAGTAGTAGTAGTAGTAGTAGAAGAAGAAGTTGCAGACTGCGGTAACAGCAGCAGTATGAGGGTTCGTAGAATGTTATTTTATGAAAATAAATGCGCGCTCGTGTGCGTGTAAGCTGTGAGCATAACGCATTGTTAAAAAGTAATTCAGTTTCATTGTTAACTTCATTCAAATCACAAAATGTACACTTTCCGTTTTCTTACCCTACAACAGACATAAATAAGAAACGTTTAACTATGGAAAACTGATTAGGGCCGTTAAGCCAACACGTTCAAAAGTTAACCGACCTCTAAACTTGTTCACATAATTATTTAGGATGAAACAATCAGCTGTTTAACTTGCTTTAAGGACGGAAGGGGTATTGGTGTTTTCCTAAGACAAATTCAATTAAACTTAACATGAACCTTAAAAGCTAAATTGAATCTAATAAGGGATTGTTGTAAGTTTTTGTTTGAAAATGTTGCTCATTAACGATGACACTGAAACAACGACAACAGACTTCTGAACTGATTTGGATGAAACGTTTCGATCTATCAAACGTCTTGGTTTCTTCAGGAGACCCATTTCCTATTGAAGAGCTTCGTTTGCTAAACCTTGCAATACTTTGTTCATCTTGGCATAGGTACTTGCAACAAAAGAAAACGGAATTGCGGAACTGACGTCTGGTCATGTGATCAATCTGGTATCCAAAGATATGGAGCCATTGAACAACGCGACCACTTACTTTATATATGTTCTAATGGCACCTTTGGAAATTGCCGCTACTTCATGTCTGCTCTCGTACTTTGTCGGCCTCGGGTCATTAGCCAGTTTGTTTGTTGTTTTACTGAGTGTCGTTATGCAGGTAAGATGAGGTGACTCCAAACTGGTTTTCATTTCAGTTGTTGTGCCCCTTGACTCTACGAAAGGCTTTCTCGTACATTATGATCAATTTTGGCCAGTTTTTGTTGTATGGCATTGCAAATATTTTTTAGTTTATCAGCAATTGTATTCATATCGGAAATTTTGTTACTATAGCACTTGGCAGGGCATTAACTACAATGCTGGATCCGTTCAAACGGGCCGAGACTAATTCCTAGCCAGTCAAGCACACGCTGTGATTGGACGCGCGGTTTTGAAAGTGTACCAGCTTTACTTTTAGTTTTCTGAAGGGAAGTAGCTAAAAGTTGGCACAACAGAACTTCGCCAAACATACTTTTTCAATTATTAATATCAATAATTTCTTAAACATATAAAACTATGTTTAGTTTTTTGGTTGTATCTCATAAAAAACGACCTTTTAAATCTCTTGCTGATGCCAGTATTAGAAGCATAAGTCAAAATCATAAAACTACGCGGTTGTATGGTCACGGAAGGGGTGGAGAGGGGGCATAAAGTAGCTCGCAAACTATCTAACGGGGCACAATGAGCTCGGAGGACATGTACAAATTTTCTATCTAAGCATTTCAAGTTAACTTTGGATCTGATGCATGTCATATGACGTCATACATCTACCTGGATTTTCTATTGACCATCTTGGCATTAAGCTTGTTTTTCTTTATTTCAGAGAAAGGCTTAAAATTCGTTTCTGTATTTTTCAACAGTCAAACTCTATTCCTTTTCTATTTTCACACCTGTAGCAACGGACATTTTTGGGGTTTTCTAGGTCCTTTTGGTAGCTCAACACCCCGTTAAATTAATTATGTTTTTGTCATATGATAGACAGGATTTACTGATGAAATATTTGATTGTTTCCTGCTTTTCTTCTCCATAAAGATTGCTACTGGAAAAACGTTCAAGAATCTTCGACGTGAAATCGCCACCCTTACCGATCGCCGTCTACGGGGAATAACAGACATCATATCCGGTATTAGAGTGGTGAAGATGAACGCGTGGGAGACTTGTCTTGAGAAGAAAATCGGAGAGATACGAAGGTACAGCGAACTGTCTGAAGGAATAAATAGCTAAAGATGTAGAAAAGATGTTACGAGATTAGTAGTACCTAGTGATTGTAGAAAAATAATACCAGTAACGGTTTTTATACAACTAAACGTTGGTATTAGTATTAGTATTAGTATTAGTATTATTATTATTATTGTTATTACTATTATTATTATTATTATTATTATTATTATTAGTAGTAGTAGTAGTAGTAGTAGTAGTAACAGTATTAGTAGTAGTAGTAGCAATAGTTTTAGTAGCTGCAGTACTAGTAGACTAGTAGTACTAATAGCTATGGCATTGGTGGTAGTGGTACGCATTATTATTATTATTATCATTAATATTATTATTATTTTTATTAACAATGGAAAGTCAATAAACCAATCAAAATACGGCAGATTCACTGACAACAGTGGAGAAAAAATTTAAATACAATCCGTTGAAAACAAACCTCGAAATGGTAGACATGCAGCATATAAAACAAAAACTTCAAAAATCCAACCCAAAGTGAAGTTACAGTAGACGGACTTTAACAAATTCTGCAGAGAACTCGATATTATTTTGTTCAAACAGTACGAAAGACTCTACACATAAACACAATCGTCGCTCCTCGCTCTGGCAAAAACGGCAAAGAAAAGAAACCGTTGACGTGGGCGCGCGCAAGCAAACATTGTCCCGCCATTTGGTCAACGCACGCCAAAGGCCTGGTCGCTAAGTTTTTTTCCTTTTTGCTCGAAATTGCTCGATACTTCTCTGTTACAACACTCTTAATTTATTTTTTTAATGTATATGATTAACAAGTAATTATACTATTTCTCGTTCATTTTGGAACTAACTTGCACTCGAGTGTTTTTCAAAGCTCTCAAATTCCGTTCGCCCTTAATCAGGAGCATTTAATCAGGAAGAAATGCACTTAGTTCACCATACACGTGCTTGTATCGTATTAGTGACGTTATCTTAACTTTCAATATGTAAATTAAGTAATAAGTAATAAATTAGTAAGAGCTCTGACTGCAATTCGTTCTGGGTGAGTTATCATTTCTTGTTATGCTGGCAGATTTTGTCAGATTTTTCAACAATTTTGTTTTAGAATGTTCAACATTTATTGTGAAAAACACCTTTTACCAAGCTTTTTTTCGTATTTTTATGGCTTGTTTGCAATTTAAGTGCTTTTTAAAGTTGCGAAACGAAGAACTGAAGTACGTTCCAGAAACAACAAGATTATGCCAGCAGAAAGTGACTTTTTACTTTGTAACATGGATTGAAACTGTATTTGAAACAACGTTGGGATATTACACAAACAAAATGATAACATTAGAGAAATATTTTAAACATTTTAAACACCGACTTTTCTTGTCAAAAGGTCGAAATTTATGACGTCATGATAACATTATTACGTACGTAACCACTTTCAAACTCCGTAAAATACACATCTTCACTCAAACATTCTACCTAATACCATTTCATTTGACGCAGTATTACATGTTTTTCAGCCATTTTAAGGACTAAAAAGCCCAGCCCGGATAGGGTTAATAAAATGATCGAATTGTTTAATATTCAAACCCGCCATTTAACAAATGTACTCTTTTGTTTGTCAGAAAACAATGGGGGAAATGAATAAAGCTCAATAAAAATTGTTTCCAATTTTCTGCACTTTAGGCAATAGTTTCCTATATTTGCCCTACAATCTGTAATTAACTGAACTGTTCTCGGTCAATGAGAATGTAGACACTTTGCTACTGTATGATAATCACTTTATAAATGTACTGTGCTAGCTCTGAGATAGTATTGCGTCTATTTTTCCCAGGAAAGAAATCGAGTCGACTCGTTGGAAAACCATCCTCTTCTGTACTATAATGTCCTTTGGTTCTGTCTTCTCCGCTGTTACAACCTTTGTCGCCTTGGTTACCATGGTGATTACAGGACATCAATTGACGGCACGTAAAATTTTTACAACTTACCTTTTAATGGCAGTAAGCGGAAGCGCGATGACAACTAATTTTGTAGAAGCCGTGTTCTCTTGCTCTCAATGTCTTACTTCCTTGAGGAGAATGCAAGATTTCTTGATGAC
>JAOBYE010724910.1:0-24884 GCA_025403585.1 Parazoanthus swiftii
GTATAGTATAGTATAGTATAGTATAGTATAGTATAGTATAGTATAGTATAGTATAGTATAGTATAGTATAGTATATAGTATGGCATAGCACAGCACAGCATAGCATAGTATGGTTTGGTATGGTATGTTATATAGCATAGTATAATGTAGTATATCAGTTTATAGTTATTATAACGAGTAACATTTTTTTCAAAATGAAGGAAAGTGTCCCCATTTAGTGGAGTTTATTACTGCCTTTTTAGTTAGACACTTGAATAAAACCTTTGAAAAAAATCGACGTTCAGTTGCCCCACGTTTACGAACAGTAAACCCCAGTCAAAACGCATAGTTCTATTTAAATTAAAACGAGTGATTAGATAGTTGCACACAAACAACTACTGAAATACTTCAAATAACACTTCAGTAAAACGACCACTAGCTTAGTCACGGAGGAAACTTAATAACCAAAAAGGCAAATTTGTGCTTAGTCATTCCAAACAATCAAAATTTGAATATAGTGAAAACAAAAGAGCCAATCACTGGGTCTTCTGCTAAAATACCTCAAAACACTATATATTAAGCTTAGATCTGCTAATCCCACAAAAACTCACAGACTTAATCCTATGGGCGGCTGCCGTAATAGTTGTATGCTCACGGATTTCTCGGTATTTATTTCTTTTCCCCGAACAAAAAAGAACTTTTTCCTTTTACTCAGTATCTTCTGGAGTTAGTACTGTCATACCAAATAAACCAAAAGTTACTTTAATTGGGTACAAAAAACCGATAACAAAGGATATTAGAAAACGTATAACAAATAACGGGCCGCAGTGCGGTGTGGGCGAAAGCTAAGCTGTGAGCCCCGACCACATTACAACCGATTGCCATCCTGCTGTACTTGAGCTCAGAGTCATCGATTTTGCTTGTTTTGTTTGTTGGAACAGTTTTAAAATCCACTGTTGGAATACTTAATAGTTTTAGTTCACAAAAATTGACGCGAAATGAAAGGTAAAATCAGTTTCCACTGAAGCCGAAAATACGCGAATAAGACAGACAAACAAATTATTTGTGACAAAGAAACCTTTTGAACACAACATCGGAACATAAAGTAAAGTGAAATAAAGCAGAGTAAAGCAAAGCAAGGTAAAGTAGATTCAAAGAGAGCAACATAAAGTGAAGTGACTTGACTTGAAGAAAAGAGGAGTGGAGTGAAGTAAAGTAAAGTAAAGGTTCTTAGTTCCCTTTTTAAAGTTTATGGAAGTAAACGTTTTTTTTTCAGTCTCAGCTTGAGGTGTGTATTTAACACAATCTTAAACTTTGATGGGCCGATTATATCCCTAGCATACAAGTTGCTAATATGACGGGAGCCTTACACAAGAGAAAACAAAAGAACATATTTCGCGAATAAAAATAATAGTTAAAACACAAACTGACAAGAGCTAAGAAAAAATGCGACAAACCTTTTTTTATTATTCCATCAAGATTCGAAGATAGATTGAACTGTCCATACATCATTCGTGTTAATATTTCCTTCGGCAAAGCACTATTAGCGTTTAACAGCCAGGCCAAAGGCGCACTATCTGTGAGGTTCAAGAGCCGCTAAAAGTTTTTAGACTGTCAACTTTTCCTTTTTCAAAGGTACAAACAAATACTAATAGGTTAGACAAATACTAATAGACAAAACGTGTTTCTTACCGTTTGCCGCTTGTGAGAGTCCCGTTTTGGAGGAAAAATGAGAGTATACAGTCTCAGATTGTGAATCGCGAGATTAAAAATACGTCCCATTGACTTCTAATATTCCGTAATAACAACGTATTTGGGAAAACTTCGCCGGACTTTCTAAACACTTGCCCTTGCCAGTAATAAACAACAAAACTATTTCAAATTATGTGACTTAGTATGAGCTTAAAACTTACACACCGGGCTTGTTTCGCATCTTTCAAAGAAAGCAAATATATGTTTATGCTCCGGAGATTGAAAATGATCACGTTTTTTATTGAACTTGTTCCCACTCTAAGCTACAGCGTTAAGGTTTGGCTCAGCCGGTCAATATGGTACAATATCATGCTAAATTGCCCGAAAACTGACCAAAATTATGAGAAGGTGAATGATACTGTTCAGTAATCAGTTTCTTCTGAGAGTTTTCTTGCCCAGTTTATATTTTTATAAATATTAGGGTTAGCCGTTTCTTGTCGGTTCTATAGAGTTACTTTTTAGCCCGTAAACCGATAAACTAAAGAATTTATTTTCGTAAGCCAGTTGTTGTATTGTTTTTTCAAACCAATTTTTCTGTTACATTTAAAAAGAAGTACAGGGTGAACATTGTATTCAATAGAACTGGTGGCCATTTGTGAAAGAAAAGTAGAATACGCTTTATTCCACATACGAGTTGTGTACGGCAGGAATTCAGTTTAATATTATTTTAGTGGCAAAGTATTTTTTGATTGTTTTAATTGCACCTTACTTACGACTAGTCATCACCAACGAGCAACTCTTGCTCTATTAAGATTTTTGTCTGGTACGAAAATTGCAACCACTGCTCTAGCTCTAGCCAACCAAGAACATAAGATTTTGATCTAATAGCCAGTTCCTGTTTATGAAAACAAAACTAACCTAAGTAACTCACACGAAGAATCTGTGGCAACTCCTTGAAGTGCTTAAATAAATCAGTTACGGCTCTGTAATTGAGTATACTTTCAGAGTCAAACTGATCAGTTTTAAAATTCAGTTCTCAGAAAGTGTCGTAGAAACGATTGGGGCACATTATGACACGTGGATCCAGTGATGCAAAATTATTTTTCCCGCCAAAATTAACTCGTGTGCTGCACGTTGTCGGTCCTTGGGAAACCTTCCTTGAGTTTTCTTGAAAACATTTGTTCTTATCAGATTTATAGAACTCCAATAACTTTCACGTGAAAGTTGGAGCACGAAGGAGATGCTCATGTGAAGGAAGTAAAGAATATTAGTGCTGGTACGAAAAAAAACCCTGAAGACAGGGTATTCAATATACAAATAAAGAGGGCTGTTTACATAAAATTGTTTCCGGTTCTCCAGCTTTCAACGTTCTAAGTATAAGTATAAGATTTTCCACCGAAACGTAATTTTTGCGTTTAGTAATTCAAAATCTATGAAAGTAAAGCTCTTGAAAGACCCTTGAATGTTGGTTTACACAATTAAAAACCCTTCTTTCTAAAGTTGTTGGGCAGACGTTACGAGATTCACCACAAACTACGGCATATCGGTTAGTCTAAAAGAATGCTTAAGGATATTTTTACTCTGCTACCAAGCAAAACCAGCCGTCGAGCTCGGTATTTCATTGTCCGAGGTTATTGTAATGCAAAAATACATGTGGCTCTATTATTTGAACACTCCTTAGAGCAAACAATATGGGCAGCGGCCCGGAAAATCAGTTTCTCCTTTTCCACGTGCCAGAAGCGAGCTACTTTGTCTATGGAGCAAAGGAAGCAAATATTTACTGAGGCGGAAAATTAGCACAGCTACTTTCTAGTTTTAAGGCGGTAATAAAAATTTCGAGTCAAGAAAATATTGAATTCTTTTACTCTTCACTGTCAAGCAAAACTGCACAAACAATAAAGCATTAAAATATTGTGTTGCTAATTGTTTTACGGTTTCATTTCTATTATTGTTATTATTTGTGACAGCCAGAACGGTTGCTGTGCTTTTGTGGAGGACTCCGTTTCTTTGCTTCTTTTGAGAGAACCAAGTTTGGGTTGTGGAAGAAGAATGATACACTGATGATAATGCAAATGGCAACCGAGTGTTTTTTAAGGCCTTTGTTTGCACCCTTTGTTGCATTTATTTTATCCTTTTTAAGGGCTGAACGACACCTCTTTAACTGTAAGCCTCGGTTGCTGGGCGGCAAGAACAATTCGCTGAACTTTGGAACTGCCTTTTTATACTATATTTCAAAATACATTCAGTGTTTTCAGCACAAAGATTAAGTAATTCCCAAAACAGTTACAGTTAGTACGGTGGAAGTAATCTAAATGGAGGAGAAAAAGTGCAATTTGTTTTATTTAGGAACGTTTTCTATTTAAAGCTCACAAACATTTTGCGCGAATTTTCTCTCTAGAGATGACAAAAGAACACTTAAGCTAAGAGATATATTTTTCTCGAGTTTTAATAAAAATTCGTTATATTAGTAGTTGAAAACCCCAGTTTTCACAGGCAAGACCAACTCGCCGTAACATAATTTTCGGTAGCTAGGGATAAAACTCTTGACAAGTTGGACAAAGCAAAATACATTTCTGAAGAAAACTTCAGCTAGATTCTTCGCTGTTAACTACTTGTCACGCCGATTAAAAACATTCTGGGGAAAATTTAATTAGCCTAATTGGTGCTATAATATGGTTTATTAGCAAGACTGCCTTTGGTGATTTTATGAGGCTATTTAAAATGTGTTCAGAAACTAAGCTTGTCAGATTATCGCCTTAAACACAGTAATCGTCAAAGTTGTTGACTAGGAACAAAATACATTTGGAGATCTATGTTTATCACAAAATTTTAAATCTTCAACACAAACTAAGGAGCCTAAGGAAATTCGTTCGTGTACACCAAAGCACTACACCAGCCAGAAACGCTGTTAACAAAGCAATTTCTCTAGCAAAAAGAAATCGTTGGAAATCTATTACAAAATTTGCCACTTAAACTCACATGATGAGTTAATTGTCAGAAACAAAAAACAAAAATCCAATCTCTGCTCGAGCCTTTGTTCTCTATGAAAGTACGGAAGAGAGCAGAAAAAAAATCACCTTGTCAAGAAACATAAAAGGAAGACAAAACTACAAATGTTTATATATTACAGATATCAATTTACTCAAAAAGAAATTCTAAACAAATTCCTTAGTTTTCAGCGCCTTGAGTGAAATTTAGCACTTGAATTAAAGGAAGTCCTATTGCGCAGACTGCCGATACGTTATGCCGGGGTGTAATTAATTACTCCAGGATATTTAACAACACCACAACAATGGTAATTTACAAATTGATTAATTGGGACTTAGGAGCAAAGTCAGTAAAAATTTTAGGAGTAATACTACGAAAGAGTATTTTTGTGGAGAAAGTTGTTTTCTAAAATATATTTTGTGTCTGAAACCTACAAGGGCCAATAATCCGAAATTAAGTATTTTCTCCACCTGCGCTTCCCGAGTGCAACCAGATGTCTAATTGGTCTAAGAACGGATTACAGGATCACATTCGCAAAAACTGCGCAGAACACAATTGCTCTTTTAGTTTTAATGGTTTTCCCGTTTGTTTAGAGTTGCCGCATTAATAATCTAAAACTCCACCCAGCAGCCTAGATACCGAGTTTGTGGACAAAGAATTTATAAAGAATAGCCATCCGGTTTTGTTGTGTTGTGGAACTCGAAAATACAATACAGCACGTGTTGAACGTCCACAGTTAAGTACATTCACTAAAGTGGACATTGCCTGACATTTCCATACTAATGTCCTGGTACCTGAAAGATCTTAAAGAATTAAGTTCAGGCCCGGCTACCTGTGTTTTCCCCAGTTTTGAGCAAAATGGTGGTGCTGAACTTGCAGTGATTTTCTAACCTAAGAGGCTGTAGTGTCGTCGCGGTGATTTAAGCGCGGGAAAAGTCACGCAGAGCGCCACGGTAGAGCACCACAAACACATCTGTTAGCTTAAGAAACATTCCTGGGACAAAAGAGGTCTCTTTTGCCAACCGCGTGCTTAGAATTGCGTATGTATCAAGCGTGATAAGTCTTTTTTCTTTAGTAAACGGTCTTTTGTACTACACAGTACCATATTTGCATACAGTTCATCCTTGCTGTTGCGCCAAGGACCCCAGGTCACGTGTGTTTATACAACCATCTCAGACATATTACCTGTGAAAAGGCAGCTCGGAGAATAACACAGACTCACGAAGCGTGTTGGAAGTTTTATATTTACAGGTTTTTTACCAGCAATTTCAGGTTCTTAATCAAAAATCTATTCTCCCCTTCAGTCTAAATGCCACTGCAGAAGTACACCCAAGCTTGAATGTTTCTTGTTCGCTTCCTTTTTTTCTGACCATAGAACCGACTACAAAACGAATCAAAACTTCAGATTTGGCTTTGAACCGTTATGTGATTGGTTGAAGAGGTTAACAAAAGGGACAACAAAAGAATTAAAGAGTCCTCGTGGCAAAACTTATTGTCACTGAAATTCTAAAAATCTCGACGAGAAGGCTTTACAAACCTTTTCCTTGTATTGTAACCGACCCTTTAACAGCCCTGATTGAGTTGCCGCTCTTTAGTCCATTGCTACAAAATTCCTCACGAAAAAGCAAATGAGAAGTAAATGTCGCTCTTTAAAACAAATATAGACGTCTTTCGCTGTTAATTAGAAAGCTAATTACTGCATGCGTGATTAATTTTTTATGTCATATTGAATATTCAGGACTTCGCGCTCTATTTCTCACATTATTTGCCTTGTAGTAGCCAGTGAGAGCTAGCAAATCACTCGCACGTGTCAATGGTTGAATGTCGAAATTGCTCACCCAAGGTGAATCTGATTGGACGGTTTTTATGCACGTGTCATTAACTCGTCTGCACCTGTCTCTCTCTCCGCAGGTAAATACCGGTATATTTGTCACTATTGCTCGCAAGTGTTTGCATTCCCAAACACACTCAGAGCTCACATTGCCATCAAGTGCGCAGAGCGCGAGACGGGTTATATAAAGTGCGGTGTCTACACTCCGCGAACACTCATCCGTACCGGTCGATCAGCGAGTCGAACCAAACTCACTGAATCTAATCACAACATGAGTACACTCTTTCTTACGTCTCACTCAGAAGCTGACGGGTTGTCTGTGTCCAAAGCAGAAGCCGATAACATGGGCCTGAAAGATCCACAAATTTCAAGACAAAACCAAAATGGCAGTGCGTTCATACCCGACTCTCATATGGGACCCGATGAAAAAAACGGAATAAATGGAGCTGCAGGATTTGGGCTTTCAAATGGACTCGGTTCTTTAAGTGGAATGAATGGGTTCAACAGCTTTAATAACTTGCCGCTGTCAATGAACCAATTTCCTTTTTTTCCAAATTTCAACTCGGACCCGTTCTCTATGAAAGAAAGTCCTCACAGAGCTACGCATGGTGATGGTTCGGGCGCGAGTCCCAAGTCACTCTCGCCATACACGATGTCCTCTTCAGATGTACCTCACCCTGGACACAAATCACCAGAAAAACTCCACAACCAAGTGAACATGTTAACTCCACTTACACCAGTCAGTCTGCCCTCATTCACGGCGGAGACATTTGCAATGAAGAACGACGCATTAAAGAGCTCCGGTTCTTCCTCACTTTTGCCACCTGCAACTTCGCAGTTTAATGCGGGCTTCAATGGATTTAAAAGTCCCGATCTTGGAAGTGTTCCAACTACTGCGACTGATTTTTCTTCTATGTCTCGTCCACTATTGAACGAGATCAACGGTATGCGGTATAACATATCGCAGGACTCATTTTCGCAGCACCAAATGGACGTGATGAGTAACCCGGCTCTGCTCCTACAGCCTCGCCCGCCCTTATGTAGTCCATCGTCAATGCCTTTCTTTAAGTACGGGTTTCCTCAAGGCTTTCCCCAAATTAACGGCCAATCCATGATGAACCCGATGATGTTTGGCAGTGGCACAGGAGAGCAGAGCAACTCGAATCGACTGCCTACCCCAACCTCTTCCCAACCTCAAGACCCCAGCTCCATGGAGGACAGCCCAATTCCGTCGAACGACCGAACGAAACCCAACGGATGCAGCGAAGACGTGATCAACGATCTAAACTCGAAGAAAGTCAGCAAAGGCTATCTTTGTGAACTTTGTGGTAAATTGTACACTCGCAAGTATGGTCTTAAGATACACATGAGAATTCATACTGGGTATAAGCCATTAAAATGTAAGTACTGTCAAAAAAGATTTGGCGATCCGAGTAACATGGCTAAACACATCCGTCTGCACGCGGTGGGAGATACGCCGTATAAATGTCAATATTGCGGAAAAGTTTTAGTACGCAGAAGAGATTTAGATCGCCATATCAAATCGAGGCATCCTAATGGACGCTAATAATGATATAACAAATAGATACTTTTAGAAAAGAATATTTATTACGAACTTCCATGAAGATTTCAAAATTACATGGACATTGCATTCATAGGGGCATTTGAAGTTCCCCCACGCGTGTAGACTGCCGGTCTATACAAAGCAATAAAGACTTTCTTAATACTTATATCTTTGTATAAGAAGACGGTGTTTAGTGTAAAACATTTATAGTACAGAAAAGAAAGATATATGTTTGTATGATAAGAAAAGAAGAACCAATAAAAAAAGACGTGCATTGTAAAAATGGCTTTTTAGTTTCTGCGCGTAAGGCCATTATTAATTAATTACATATTGTCCGACTTGTTTTCCACAAAGTTGCACAAACGCACCCGTACAGATAATTAATCGAATCAGCCGTTTTAATGGTCTTTCCTTTTGTTTAACGTAAATAATCCAAGCTTAGCGTTCTAGCTGCCAAAGCTAAAGGAGTTTTAACGTAATTTGACTTAGTAACACTGAACCTCTTAATCTCCATAGCAAGAACAAAGTATTCCATTAGTGATGTTGTTTGAATACCACACTCCGACTACAAAGAGTAATATATATTTTGTTGCTGATGTTATTTTTCTAAACAAAACGAGCATTCGGCTGAAACAAAAACGCTAGAGAGCCCCACATAGTGCTAAATGAATAGGAAGAAATATTTTCTGTAATTCTTTGAGATTTGTCTTTACTGATTTTCAATTCGATTAATTCTCGAAAACGAAATTAAAAAGCTTCGTATCGCACGAACACAGTGAAGCAAGACTTGCTTTTGTTTATCATAAACTCTTTTCAGTCAAAACTTCAGCACTTCGTTTACCACCTAATTTCAGACACTGAAAATCATCTTCACGTTTAATTTCGCACTCTATTGATGTGACGCACATGGGTTTATGTCTTGGCAGTGGAGGAAAGCCACTCAGTAATTTGTTTTCTTGCATTGTAAAAATTGGATATCATAGATTTAGTATATTTGACTGTGTTTGTTTTCGGTTGTTCTAATGTTTCACTTACAATTTAAATTGAAAAGTTGTTTTAGCTGTAAGACAGCTCAAGCGAGGTAACAATTTCTGCCTCATGATTTAATGTCATAGAAAACCATGAATTTGTTTTGGGATTCATATTCATAACAGTGCACGCTTCGCTGGGCCCTCACCTCCCAAAATAGCTGGCCATCTTCTCTGTTGGCTCCCAAGCTTTTCGCTTAACAAAAATTAACACGATTATGCTACACGAAATCTTTGAGATATCAATAATTTGAAAAGTAACTTAAAGGTTTCCTTAGCGCATTCTCTTAGTCGTTTAAAACGGTTTGAGACGCGCACTTTAAAGGTAGTCAAAATCGAAGGCTTAGATACAAACGCTCTTTCACAGTAGTTTGTATCCACTTGTCCAAAAAGATACTGCGAGAGAGAATACTCTTCCTCTCAACTTATTTTTCTCGCTTAATCTGGTAGGATATAACAAATTAAGAAAACTGAAAAGGAATGACGAGATGTCACTGAACGATTGGTTTTCCATTTCCACAGAATCATTTTCATAAGCGCGAGATTTTGTTTACAGGCGGCGAGAAGCCAAAACTCTTGGACATACGACAATACACCATTAATGAACGATTTCGGTAAAATTGGTTCTAGCTTAAAATCGAACAGCTCAGACTATAGAGTATACAACAACAACCACCAGTATTCTATCCGGAACTAAAAGCTTATTTCCACTAATTGAGCTACCAAATTTACTTCACTCCAGCGCATAACTCGATGGAAATTTTGCCACAAAACACACTAATTTCTGCTTGACACTTGGCGCGATTTTTTTTATTTTTACCGATAATATTCGTTAGGACTTCCTCACCGACATTGGGCATTTATTTAGCAATAAGTGTACAACTGGTAAGAGAAGAAGCAGTGATTTTATCGCCACCCGCAAGATCTTCGATCGTTTGGTGTGGTAAAGCGTCGATCGGTGTAAATATTAGAGTCTTAACCGCAATAACATGGCGGAAAGAGAACGACTTCAATTTTATTTCAAATCGTCAGGCTACTCTGGAACTTTACACTTCAGTCTTGCGTTCTATGAAATTGTTTAGTTTTTGTTGAAAAAGTATCATTAAGAACTTCTATCGTAGTTTGTGATTATCGTAATTTCTGGCCGCGTATTCAAGACAGTATTTTATATTGTACGGTTCCAAACTCAAGAACAACTTCAAGCTGCACTAATTACTTAGCAAATTCAACGTTAACTATAATTTGAATTAGACGCACCAGCGACAAAAGAGCAGCGAAACTTATCGCATGATACTTTCCTATAACAAAAAAAATAAAGGAAATGCTTTTGTTGTGCAAACACAAACAAAACATTAGAGACACGTTGAAGTAACATAAGGCGCGTTGCGCCCAAAAAAAACAAACAAGAACTTGCCAAATAGACGTATATATGAACTTTAAATCTGGATTCTCTTTCGTTTTGTGTGAGCTTTACTTTAGGAGGAATATGCTTCGGTTACTTAAAGGCGTGATCCGAAATCCACTTATCAATATTCTTTCTGCACGTGAAGTACTTGTATATTCTTTTTAATGCACGTGCGAGAGCTCATACTTCAAAACACTTCGAAATTACAGAAAAAAGTGCTCTGTGCTTGCACAATATCAAAAGCGATTTGCACTTTCAAGGCAATATCATCGCTTGAGATACAATCTTCCGTTTTGCGCTTTTAACATCTGAGTAATTACTTCGACCAAGGGGTGGAAGGAATGAGAATTTGATTAAGCCAAAAACCAGAGTTTATTCTGATGTCAAATCACTTTGTTTGATACCCGTGCACCGAAGCATGAGGGATAGAAACACAAAACACAGTAGAAATATCATTATATATTAATGAACTAAATTTTCTAGATTTGATCTTCCTTAATACTGACAGTTCAGTCCTTAAACGCAAGAACTGTGACGCTTTGTTTTTACATGAAATTTTATTTTTAAACGTCTTGAAGCGAACAAAAACTGAAGTGACTTTGCAAAGAAAAACGAACTAGGGTTATCAATGGGAGTTTTCTTCTTGCAGGTCCGAATTTGCTCTGATTGTTAGCTTTACATGTGACAAATTGTATCTGCTATTATATTTTCAACTGGTACTTCGCAGTGTGATTGTACAATACATTAAACAAAAATCAGCTACAAAGCAAATCTTCATCTTTTGTTATCTCGTTCTTCGAGGTGATTCTTTCAAACATTTTTTTGGTCTAATAGGTATGTCCCGTTTAAGAAAAAGAAGTGAAGAAATGGATAACCATTGTAAAATTAAAATACCCTTATCGGACAAGTCCAAAGCTAGTATTTGCTTTCATTATGGATCATTGGAGCAAACATGTAAATTTGAAGTCAGTGAATTTAAAACACTGAGGGACACACAAGGCTATACCAGAACTACAAGAAACTACAGGTTTTCAACAGTTCGAAACTCTGTTTTGTATCATTTGGTCAAGTTCAGGTACCCTGTTTTAAGCCAAACCAGTACACCAGCTTTTTCGCTGCACTCATACTGGGAATACGCTTCGCAAAAGAGAAAAAAATTCGACTTGTCTTGATTTAAAATAACGTGTTTCTAATGCATATGTTTTTTTTCGCAGGACCACATTTTCCTTTGTTGCATAGTTTATTAGCCTCGCCAATACGTTAAAGGAAATGAAGTTTGAAAGGATTTGCCCTTTTGCGACTAGCGGGTGGTTTTAGTGTCTTTGCGCCGCCTCTATATCCACCCTCGAATGGTCCATTAGAAACAAAACCCACGCCTACATTTCATATAGATACATATACGGTAAAGCCGATCTAATAATAAAAGAAATAGTACCTAGTAAGATTTCGAAAGCTTTTGCGTGAAAAGTCTCTTTAAGTTGGAACTATTTTGTACCTTCTGCGCTGCGCAAATCACGGAATTGAGCACGCGAACCATGACCCAGTCGTGACATATAGCGGTCACTAGTATGTAGTCCATCAAACACAAACATCAACCAAACGAAGCAGGTTTTATGATCTGTTTATCAGTACATGTGACTGTGCTCACTCTAACGCAGCCCGGTACCCTGGTACCGGAGTGAAATAGTCAGAGTTCTCTCTAGAAATACCGAACAAATCACAGCCAACTATCAGAGTTTTAAGTCCTTCATGGGATTTGTGTTTTATCTCAGCGCCGAGTGTCGCGGTGTTTTGTCAACGTGGCCCAAGCACCACGTTTTCTTTGTTGCATAAGATATGAGCCTTCTCGATTTCCTGTTATGAAGCTGAATCCAAAAGAAAGATAGAATGACAACGGTTCCGAACCACAGAACGCTGGAAATGGATCGAAAAAGCGACAAAACAGCCGACCAAGAAAGGGCAAGTTGAAACTGATCTAAAGACTAAACGACAAGTGAAAAGTTAAGTTTGAAAAAATCGTGGTAGTGATTTACAATTGATTCTGTCACTGTTTGAAATGCCACAATTTATAAGGGTTCGCCATTCTAACGACGTACTAAAGTACACTAGATGGCTATTACTTTCACCGACAACGGAGTACGGCCGAGAGGTTGTGTATTTTCGGTCCTCAGAGCAAATGTAATAAATCGGATGGATATCGATTATTGAGTGTTTTGACAGCTAGCACTTGCTGATATTGTCTCAAGTGGAGGATATGAACAACGCTATTCTGTTCTCAGTACAGTCAGCTAATTTTTTAACCATTTTTCAATTAGCAGTTAAGAGGCTCTTACGGAGGTACTCTATTCTCAGTAGTCAGCTGAATCATGGTCCGTTTCTCAGTAAGCAGTTTAGAGAGCCTTAATGGGTCTTCCTATTATCGGTAAGCAGCTCAAATTTGGACCACAGGCTCTAATGGGGGTACTAGTTACCCCGGCTGTTTCCTGTAATTAGATTCTGGTCCGTTTCTCATTCTCAGCAATTAAAAGATTGAATTGGCTTACCTCGGCTGTTCTCAGTAACCAGATCAAATTTGGACTATTTCTCAGTAAATACTTAAGTGCTCTAATAGAGATACTCTATTCTCAGTAGTCAGCTAAATTCTGGTCCATTTTCCAGTGAGCAGTAAAGAAAGGTTGAATTGGGTCCTGTTCTCAGTAATCAACCAAGTTTGGACTATTTCTCAGTAACTAGTAAGTGCTCTAATGGAAATACTCTATTCTCAGTAGTCAGCTAAATTCGGGTCCGTTTTTCAGTAAGCAGCTAAGAGAGATTGAATTGTGTTATCCGATCTGTTCTCAGTAGCAAGCTCAAATTTGGACTATTTCCCAGTAATCAGTTAAATGCTCTAATGGACTATTTCTCAGAAGTAAGTTTAGAGGCTCTATAATGGAGATACTCTATTCTCAGTAGTCAGCTAAATTCTGGTCCGTTTCTCAGTAACCCGATTCAAGAGAGATTGAGTTGGGTTATCCTGTTCTCAGTCAGTGATCAACTAAAATTTTGGCCTTTCAGTCTCAGTGATCAGTTAGGGTTTAACTTACTACACAGACCTGTAAACCTTATGTGATGTTTTTAGTCCTTATGTGATGTTTTTAGTCCTTAAGTGATGTTTTTAGTTATCAGTCCACAAAGCTCTGTTACTCTACGTCGGATCGACAACCATAAACCTGTATTTTACGGGGAAGTTAATAAACTCCTCAAAATGATGGTTTAGATCATGTTTGTAATAACCTTTTTATAAGCAAAAATTACTGAAAGTGCCCGCTTCTTAATGGGGTCCCAAGTCGCCAACATTTCGCTTTCTGCCATCAATTCATGTCCTTCTAATTTCAGTACAGTTTGCGTACAAAGTCCGTGTCGGTGAATATTTTTAAAATTTTGTACGTAATCCATACTTTACAACTTATTCAAGAAAATCTCAAAGTTTAACGTTTGTAACCGGAGAACTGATTCCATAAATGAAAAACAAAATAGGTTTTGTCGTTTCTTCTGTTAAGGTTTTGAACTTCGTTTATTGCACTACTCTCTATAGCTAGTACCGTTGCTGTAGCAAAGTGTTCGATGAAAATCCGACAATTGACTGCATGGGTTGTGATCTTTTGCATTTCCCCAACTTGTGCATAAAAAGAACTTCTCAAAACTGCTTTTGAAGAAAGAGCAGGCGAATGCGGGTAAGATTACTTTTTGTGTATTTTTGTTGCATTATCTCAAGTCGACAACCCTTTGTCAAAAAACGGTGTTATTTGTCTTAAAATTATTTCTAAGAGCTACAAGAACAACAACAACTTTATTTAGAACTTTTGATACAAATTTCACAAAGAAAATGGAGAAAGATTTACAGGACAGAGTGCTGGTCATCAATAATAACCATAGGAGCTGGTCTAAACAGATGGCCATTAGAGAAAATATTGAATGTTATAAGGGGTCAGTAGATGTAAGAGTCTAATATTTAGAGATACACAGCTTGAAGAGGCCGGACACACTCATAGACACAAAATCAAAAAAACATTACGGAACTGAAACTAGAACACAAGCAAGAAAATTAGGAGTTGTCAAGGAAGACGAAAAGGAGGATTCGTTTTTACCATTATATAGCAAAAGCATGATACAATGTTCAAAATCAAAATTGTTAGACATTGAGCTAGTAGTGAGCAATAAATTGCCAATTCTATTAACTAAAGTCTAAACTTTGATGTTTTGTTCTACTCTAACCCGAAGAGGGTCTGTCCTCAGTATAGCTTGTTATTAATATAAAAAATGTGTTAAAAGTATCCCTGGTTTAAACAGTACAGCAATTTGTTTTCTGGCTGCCTGTTCTCAGTATAGTCAGCTCATTCATTGGCCATTTTTCAGTGACCAGTCAAAAGCTGCTTCTAAATAGACCCTCCCCTTTCTTAGTCATCACCTAAATATCGGGCCATTTCTCAGTAATCAGTCAATTAAAAGGATCTGAATAAGGTACACTCGGTTCTCTCAGTAATCACCAAACTTTGCGCCATTTTTCAGTCGCCGACTGGTCAAAAAGATATGAATAAATGTAACCTCTTTTCAGTATAGACAGCTGAATTTTGCGTCATTTTCTTAGTGCACGTGAGCAGTTGAAACGATTCGAGTAAAAATAACCTTTTTTCAAGTATAGTCACTGAATTTTGCACCATTTATCAGTGACCAGTCAAAAGGATATAAACAAGTACAACCTTTTTTCGATGGTCAGCAGAACTTCATATCATTTCTCAGTAACCAGTTAAAAGGATTCGAGTGAAATAACCTTTTTTCAGTAGTCACTGAATTTTGCGCAGTTTCTCGGTGACAAGTCAAAGGATATTAATATTCGATGTTTTCCACTCGGAAAAAAGAGTGCTCGATACGTTGAACGCAGAGCATAAAATAATAAAACTATAAAATGGTTAAACCAGTAACAAGTCAAAGGATATGAATTCGTATTAGTCAGCAAAACTATGGGTCATTTTTCGGTTACCAGTCAAAAGGACAAAAATAAAAATGACCTATTTTTGGTAGTCAGCTGCTTGCGAGATTTTTTCAGTGTGCAATTAAAAGAACTCGAAAGGGATAACCAATTTTCAGCAGTCAGCCGTATTTTGTGCAATTTCATCTTAGTGAGCAGTTAAAAGGATTCGAGTAAAAATGACTTTTTTCAGCTTTCAGCTGAATTTTGCGCAGTTTCGCAGTGACCAGTCAAACGAATATGAATAAATATTACCTCTTCTTAGAAGTCAGCTGAATTTTGCGCCATTTTCTCAGTGAGCAGATGAAAAGATTGAAAAAGGAATAAGTCAGCTGAACTGCACATCATTTCTCAGTGAGCAATTAAAAGGGTTCGAGTAAAAATAACCTTTTATCAGTAGTCACTCCATTTTGCGCCATTTATCAGTGACCAGTCAAAAGGATATGAATAAATATAACCTCTTTTTAGCAGTCAGCTGAATTTTGCGTCGTTTTCTCAGTGAGCAGATAAAAAGATTCAAATAGGAATAAGTCCCTTTCAGTCTTCAGCTGAACTGCACATCATTTTTCAGTGAGCGGTTAGAAGGATTCGAACAAAATTAACCTTTTTGCAGTAGTCATTGAATTTTGCGCCATTTTCAGTGACCAGTCAAAAGGATATGAATAAATATAACCTCTTTTTAGTAGTCAGTTGAATTTTGCGTCATTTCTCAGTGAGCAGATACAAAAATTCAAGTAAAAATAACCTTTTTTCAGTAGTCACTGAGTTTTGCGCAGTTTCTCGGTGACAAATCAAAGGATATTAATAGTCGATGTTTTCCACTCGGAAAAAAAGAGTGCTTGGCACGTTGAACGCAGAGCATAAAATGTTAAACTATAAAATGGATAAAAACTACAAAAACCTTGAAAATTAAATCCGCAACAAGTCAAAGGATATGAATTTTCATTCTCAGCAAAACTGTGAAAAACATCGATTATTAATATCTCGGCGACCAGTCAAAAGGACAAAAATAAAAATGACCTATTTTTAGTAGTCAGCTGCTTGCAACATTTTCTCAGTGAGCAATTAAAAGAACTGGAGAAGGATAACCAATTTTCAGCAGTCAGCCGTTAAAAGGATTCGAGTAAAAATGACTTTTTTCAGCTTTCAGCGGAATTTTGCGCAATTTTGCAGGACCAGTCAAACGAATATGAATAAATATTACCTCTTTTTGGTAGTCAGCTGAATTTTGCGTCATTTTCTCATTGAGCAAAGAATAACCTTTTATCAGTAGTCACTCCATTTTGCGCCATTTATCAGTGACCAGTCGAAACGATATGAATAAATAAAATCTCTTTTCAGTTGTCAGCTGAATTTTGCGCCATTTCTCAATGAGCAGTTAAAAGAGTAGGAATAGCCTTTTTTCAGTAGTCACTGAATTTTGCGCAGTTTCTCAGTGACCAGTCAAAGGATATGGTTTTTCAGTAGTCAGCCAACTTTTGCGTCATTTCTCGGTGACCAGTTAAAAGGACAAGAATGTATAAATAGCCTATTTTTACTAGTTAGCTGCTTGCGCCATTTTTCAGTAAGCAGTTAACAAGATTCGACTAAAACTAGCCTTTTACAGTAGTTACTGAATATTGCGCCGCTTATCAGTGACCAGTTAAAAACAACTGCCATTTCTAATAAAAACGCAATCACCAGTCGAAAGAACTCTCTGACTGTGAAACGTTTTATGGTGTGACTATGTGTTGGCTTATACCAAGTCATTAGCACACACAGCTGACTTTTAAATAATTTTCCACACATCTGCTGTAAGTCACACGCCTGTTAGGCTCAAGGACTTTCCATATGTTCTCTTTATTTACATGGCTGACGGATTTCGCGTGCTGTGATTGGCCAATTTCAGGTCCGCAAGTAGCCGTACGGACCTCCAGCTCTGGAGCTTTTGTCATTAACAAGGTTTGTTTTAAGTTTTAAGTATCGTTTTGCGAACAAAAAGTCACTTAAAATGCTCCAACAACTTGACAACTTTAGTTACCACGAAGACGACTTTTACTTGCCTAGTTTCAATATCAAATTGTTTCCTGAAATAACCGTAGAAACAGCCCCGAATGATCACCTGTCAAAACGTCAAAGGCACGAGTACAAAGAACCGATAAGAAGAAAGAAATGACGTTTCTCGTCTACGTAAAGGTCGCGTTACGTCACCCGGACTGCGTACAACAGGCACGGTACACCGTCGGATAAAACCATAACTCCCATCCAAAAACGACCCGATTTGACTGAGCAATTCAAGTTCTAATCATCTAACCAACGTAAAGCTTTAACTGACTAAATTTGTGCTTTGATGTCACTTGAGGAGTAATTCTTTCACGAGCAACGGAAGTGTCTCCAGTAAACCAACAGAAACCGATATTATATGATATTATCTTTTTAAAGTTATTATAGTCATAGTAGCGAGTACAATCACAGTGACTATTATAGTCTTAAAATTGAGACCTACCCGTAGATTGCAATTAACAACTGCGCAATAACTACTGCTTTGCTAAGCCTATTCAGGAAAATGGTATGAAAGACAAACTTTTGCTGTGAAAATAGCTGTAAACATCCTACGACTGAAAGGCAAATACCTTTAGAACATAGCTGACAATTTTTCGCGCGCTTTTTGTATGGCGCGAGCGTGCATCTATAACTCGGTAGACGCATGCCAGTGCGGCTATTAAATCGCGTGCTCGCGGCAACCAATAAAAACGCTCAGAACAGTTTAGGAGAATTTTGTACGTTATCAGTTTCCGTGTAATTTTTCTTATAAACACTGCTTAAAAAGGCAGAGACAATGTTCTAAAAGAAATGGTCCATACTCTAGTTGTGCGTTTGTCGAGATATGGATGCACTTGGGAAATTGGTAGAGCACTCGAGAAGCTACAGAAGCACTTGGCTTCGCCTCGTGCCACTCTATCGCTTCCCTCGTGCTCTCCCAATTTCCCGCGTGCATCCATAACTCGATAGACGCACGCTAAGTATGGTCATGATAACGCTTTGTAAAGAGATTTTACAATGCTCGTTCAAACGGTTGACATGGTATTCCGTGATGTCAAAATTGATTTTTTAAGCCTTTTTTGTGGGAGTGGGAGGAGGATTTGCCATAACTTTTTAAATCAGTTTTACTCATGAAACAAAAATCAAATAATCTTATAGGTTACCTTGCGGTAGAGTGAACCAGAATTCTGGCGGTCCTCTTCTGGAATTTCCACTGAGCTCTTTAAGGCTTAAACAGTTAAAGCAAAGGTTGACTATTTTGCGACGCAGTAAGGACAAACGCCAATCAAATCAGCCAAACAAATCTTAACTTTTTGTGTTGGGTTAACCACGGCACTTTTTATGTCTTGAGGTGTGGTAATCGGATAAAACTGGAACTTTATTAAAGTTTTTGTTGTGTAACCTGAATAATCGTCCAGGGCCCGGGTTGTTCGAAGAGGGTTAAGTTTAACCGCGGGATTTGCAAAACTTTAAACAAAATTCCTTTATCTAAAAACACGTCCGGTGTTTCCAAATATTACTAAAGAACACTCCAAGGAAACCCAATTACGTAAGCACGAAATGACAGCCCGAATCAATCTTTAAGGAGGTAAACCAAGTCGCGGGTTAAGGTTTTGACCCTGGGTCAAAACCTTAATTAAGATCACATATATCGTACGATATCGTTGGATTGATATCATTCGCAGAGGAGGATTCAACAACTACCCCCTTGGTCAACTCGAGTCTAACTCGGATCCCAACCCGGATTCCAACTTGGAATTCTACTAGGATTCCACTTCGGATCGAACTTGGTTTCAACTCGGAGTCTAACTCAAGTTTAATTTTGACTCCGGATAGATTCCAAACTCGGGGTTTTTTTCCCCTCTAGATTTGCCTCAAGGCCTGTTCACACTAGCAATTTTTGGCGCAACTTCCAAAAGTACATGTACTAAAGTACCTGCAATTTCCGTGAATTTGAGTGCCAGGAATCTCGCAATGTTTTGAACAATCTCGAAACTTGTTAGAACGTAGCGGCGAGAAAAATTGCTGTCGAAACTGCGACAAAAATTGCACCAAACGTTGTTAGTGGGCCGTTTCTAAAACCGGGACTGTAGATATCAGTTGTAAATATTGACCGTTCCCCGACTCATATTGACCGTTCCCTGTTCCCCGTTTCCCGTTCCCTGTTCCAGGTTTTAGTAACGTCCTTGTTCACGGTTCAGTAGGTGTCACAATTGGTGTCACACTGATGTATATACACATTGACCCACGGATAGCATAAATTTTAGTACCCCGATATTTGAGCTGGTTTGCAAGGATGTGTTTCAGTCTTGTATTAAGACGCAGTTTCAATCCTTTTCCTGAGAGCTTCCAACAACTGTGAACCCGATTTCCAGGTGTAAAGATTCGCCCGTCAGGTAAGTGGTCTTGTCAACATACACTTATTTAGTTAATAAGAATGTAGATTTGGGGGCTGAGGCTTAAGGTTGGAGACTGCTGTTGCAACTGTTGGTTTACAGTTATGCTGTATTATGGATCAGAATGGGTATGCATGCATTTAGAATTGGAATTTGTGCCGCATTCAACAGCTACTCCGGTTTTCGGACTTTCAGAGTTAGAAGCATGTGTTCCAAACTGCAGCAAGGGTATCCGGTTTTAGTGGGGCGACGAGATTGCGATTGCTCAAAAACTGAGCTCAAACTGTAATTAAACGGCAGGACTGTAAATAAGTTGCACTTTCACAACAGTCAAGTAGCCTAGTAGATATAAAATAGGATGAAAAAGGAATTTGAGTTAAGATTTACTCGAAAGTCACGGAATGTTTTCGAGAGTAATCTGAGACTACGCAGTCTGAAAGGTCTGTGAATCTTTTTTTCTTTCTCAAATGAACCACAATGACATACATGGTTACGTTAGATAATCTGGTGCAATATCACTACAAGTTTTTTAACTTATCAGTGCCGACAAGCCCACAGCAGCTTCATACGGTAAACAGGGAGAACAAGTAAATTTTAGACTCTGTTTGCGAGTGTAAGGTTAAACGGGATGTCACCCGAGAAGAACAGGGATAAGAACTTCGGTAGCAAACATCCGCTCAGGCGTACAAATTATGCTCATCGTTAAATCATCCGTATCATGTCATTTTAGTATATATAATACACAGTCAAGAACAACGACAACTGAAACCAACATAAACATACTGGGCCAGAACGACAATGATGCCTACTCGGGAAGTATTGGAATTCTGTGCCTTCTGTGTGTGAAAGGAATTTTAAAGTAGTAAGCACACTCGGTTTGATCTGAGTGAGTGGCCGAATATAAATGTTAGCGATGAGTGAACCATGTAGCACTTGAAAAAAGATGCTAGTTTAAGTTTTCAGTGAAACAGTGGCACTTTCATTACTCCAAAAACGGCCATTAGATTGATTTTCGGGAAGTGCATTCGAAGCTCATACTTACCCTATCAGTGTTAAAGCAGCTGAAAATTCTGCGGTACTTTTCGATATCAAGTGGGCAAGTTCATGTAACTTTTCAAGAAAGGACTTCTCCCTACAGTTTTCAGTGTTGTGTTTTGCTCAGATGGCAGGTTTAATCATACACTATCAGGGGTGGAAGCAGAACAAAAAATAATGAATAACAATAAGAAGATGGAAATGAATAATGAATAATGGAGAATTTACCATAAGGAATTAAGAACAATCAAAACATGGAAAATTAAATGAATTGCGAGATAAATAAAGCATGTTTCATAATTTGTACTTTCATGTGGTTAAAAAACTAAACTGCTCGGCGTTTCTCTCGACTATGGCTGGGCTAGCCCTTCGGTTTTCATTCCAACCACCTCACGAAATGCAAGAAATGTTCTCTCAGACGACCTAAATTTTCAAATGCTCCCGGGAGCATGTTCCAGGGAGTCCCTAGCAGCATGCTCCCGCCTTTGACACTTGTTCGGTAAAAAGGTGGTCAACTTTGCTCCAGTACTCACCAAAGCTGAATGTTTGTTGGTACAGCAAATCAGTACCATCGCAATTGTGTAAAACTCGATTCTCAGAGCTTGAATTTTCAAAATTTTTGCAGAAAGCAACTCACGAAAAACTCTCTCTGTCAAAATGAATTTTCAAATTTTACCGCGGAAGCATGTCTCCAGGCTCCTCTAAAAGCTCGTGCCTTCTGTTTTCCTTCGCCACTAATTCAAGTAATTGAAGGGTTCGTTGTTTTTAAAAAGCCCTTATAGTTCTTTATGAGTTCCCTCGACTAATGTTTTCATGTAGGTATTTGACTGTCCCCTTATTTATACGTAATAGATCAATTTATTTTGAAACTTATTTATTTTCTGTAATAAATGGATGGATAAATAAATGAATGAATGAATGAAATAAACAAACAAACACATAAACAAATGAATGAATGAATGAATAAATAAATAAATAAACTGAAGGTGTGAACAACTTTGAGTCGAGGCTGGTAAGACAGAAATGCAGCAAATGTATGAAAATCTGGAAACCGACCTCGACTTGAAGTAATTGTTTATGGCCACTGGGGCGTATCAGCATACGATCTATATTTATAATATCCGCAGCGATGCTTGACGTTAAGCGAACCATGCACCACATACAGAGATGCTAATTTTATTTTTACACTGAAATTGATGCACTCTAAAGTCTACTACTTTCTTTATTATTATTATTATTATTATTATTATTATTATTATTATTATTGTTATTATTATTATACGTGATGCACGTATGAAGAGTATAACACTTAACAATATTTTAAAATATAAATGTCTACCTTTATGGCGCAAAACCAAAAGTCATTTCCAAATGCAACTCTCAGTGTTACGAAAACAATTACGTTCATTGTATGCATAAAGAAAAAATTTTTAAAGCAATTCTTTGAATTTTCCCAAGTTCGAAGTTGAGCGAAGCTCACAGGAAATGCCATTCTAAAGTTGATGTGCAGCTGCAGCAAAAACCTTATCAAAAAGACCAGCGCTTAATAATGGTAAGAGCTTGCCAGGAGAATGAATGATGAGGATGAGAGGAGTCCCTCGGTATTCAAGAAAACAGTTTGTCGCCATTTTATATGGAATGTCATTTGCAATAACGGCTTGAAATTTGCATTTTATCACAGAGTATGAAACAACTTGGAGGTACTGAACCATTTCCCATAGAATATAGTACGGCAATTTGAGAGTCCTTTTTCCTGATGTTTTATATCCGTTTCGTTACAGTTTATAGCCATGGCCGACACTAGAGTACGGAATGCACTCATTATCGGACTGGAACATTATAAAGAGCACTTTGAAGAATCTTCCGGCCGTTCGATGAACATGAGCTACCTGAGTGTTAATCAAGACGAAGGTTGCCATGAAAATGGGCGCGTAAGCTTGTCGAAGAGTTTGGAAACAGTAGAAAAAATCATCGAAGAGAAATCGATTGATCTTGTTATGGGTATCAATGACAGCCCGTGCCTTCTTCATTCGGCCCTAGTGGAAAAGTATCCTTACAAGTAAGAAGATTTAATTTAATGTCTACCCTTTCCAATAAAATACAGAAATTAGTGTGTACCAATTGTTCAACTCGAACAGTTGTCTACCCTTTCCAATATAATATAGAAATTAGTGTGTACCAATTGTTTAACTCGAACAGTTGTCTACCCTTTCTGATACAATACAGAAATTAGTGTGTACAATTATTCAACTTAAACAGTTGTCTGCCCTGTCCAATATAACATAGAAACTAGTGTGTACCAATTGTTCAACTCAAACAGTTGTCTACACTTTCCAATATAATATAGAAAGAAGAAGTTTCCTTTTGATTCCTAATCCTACTTTAGGTTCCAAGGCCCCTCGCTCTTGTCAGTGTTCCTGGCTTATAACAAGTACTACACCCGCCTGTACCTTGATCCAAACCCTTTGCCGTTCAGCCACATTGATGTCTCTCAGACCCTAAGTAAAGAGCAGCTGGAGAAGGCCCTCAAGAAAGTTGGCTTACCAGCCATAATGAAACCATGCGGAGGAGACTCTGGAATATTGATTAAGAAAATAACATCCCTTGAAGGTTTGAGCAACTTCGTGGAAGATGTTCGAAAGAATTACCGGCTTACTACTCTTGACAGCAACTCATTTCTGGTGCGGCATTTGGCCAACAAAGAAATTATGCCGATGGAAAAGACGGAAGGTTTTATTCTGGAGAAATTTGTGGATGCTTCCGTAAAAGTCTCGTTGGATGGGTAAGGTGCTGTTTTCTGATAGTTTCAAACCAACAACTGGTAGTCCTGCAACTGTGTACAGCAAAGATGCACAGATAACACTTCGTTTATTCAAACGCTTAGATCACGTTTTACTTTCATTCAGTTAAACGAAAAAATAAAAATAACTTTTTTTATACAAAGTCCAAGGTTTCTCGCTGGGAATTCGAGATTAGATTCAATCACTCCACTTAGACATTTTGAACTCCTCGCGCAAGGGATGCCGGGATAATGTTGATATAACATCCCAATTTTTATTACTATTGATATTACTGCGATTATTATCATTAATATTGTTGTTGTTGTTCTTCTTCTTTTTCTTTTTCTTCTTATCATTCAACCACATTTCTATCATTTTTATACTGAATCACAGGTACATCTGCAACAAGGAAGTCGTGCACTGGTCATTTGGTGACAACTGTTATTGGGCAAGTCACCCTGACACCTACAAGATGACCCTGGTACCTAGCGAGCTCTCAGACCAGGTTCAGCAGAACATTTGGGACATGTTTGATCAGGTAATTCAAATCATGTCCTTAGTTTCATCAGATTTCCTTATGAGGCGTAAAAAAGGCGTGAAACAGGAAACAAAGTAAATTCTTCACTTTCCCGCCCTTGAGGAAATTTTTATTAATTTTGGTTGTCAAATCGGCTGCATAAAAAAGCATTGCCGAATCAGTAAACTGAATCGGAGGAAATTTTCCCCAGTTTCGTAAAATGCTGCGAATTTTAACAAGATAGACAATTGAAAAGCATGTGGTAATGTGCAAAGGCAGCTGTTTGTAGCAGATAAAACACAAAACAATGGACTAGAATGTAAACACCTGAACAACGAATGTTTTGCTAATAAAGGTACATTTCGAAGACTTGTGACGGACGACTACCAGGGCCGTAGCAAAACTTGGAAAACTGGAGGGGGGGGGGGGGGAGGGGGCACCTACGGTGGCCGAAGGTACGAGCCTTCTAAGGGGGTTCGTAAGCATGCTCCCCCGGGAATTTTGAACGCCATTTGAAACAAAATCAGGGTGTCTAAAACTGGTAAAATATTTCCGTTTTTCCTAGACTTGGGGCAATTTGCTGAGCTTGACACATTTGCTGGGAAAAAACTACGGGGGGGGGGGGGGGGGGGGGCCCGG
>JAOBYE010724933.1:0-10297 GCA_025403585.1 Parazoanthus swiftii
TGTACGCTTGCGTAAAAAGAAAACTTTTCAAGTTAGTTTTAAATGTATCTACATTTACTGAATTTCTGACTGCCAGTTAACTTACACTTAACTTGCTAAAAGCGAGAACTTACTATAGCTACCCTAGTTTTCAAACCACAAAAATTGGCATGCAATAAAGTCATACTAAGCCGTAATCCTTTGCAGAAAACAAAGTGCCTACTGCTCAAGCGATTGAGGTGGTTGATCCTTGATGAGGCGGACAGGTAAAGTTCACATGTACGGTTGTCCCTTTGTATTTTGAACTCGTTTAGGTCGAAGCCCTTGGTATCTTGACCTTTTTCCCCGTTGTTTATCAATAGTATCTCCATCTCTCGCTATGTCGAAAAGTTTTTTTGTTTCCCTTGAGAGTTCGGGATAATGGGGACTAGTGAACCTAATCGTGTTGGTTTACCGAATAATCAGAGTGCATTGCTATCGTTTGACATTTTGTGGAGTTCAGTGGTAGATCAAAAAAGAATCCAATCACAATTTAAATTGGGAACTTGTAAGCTTCTGTTCATCTCTTTAATTTATGTCTTCTTTATGTGGAAAGGTTCCATGTTATATACATGGGTTAATATGCCTTCTATGACAGAAGAGCCATAGTTGCCACAGGGTCTCCACCTTCACTTACACTCATGTGTAAAAATATAAAACAATTGAAAGCTAATCTGTATGGAAACTTTCTAAAAACGGCATTTGGAGCTAAATGGAAAGTTTTCCCAAATTTTCTATTCTTTCTGTGAATCATATCTAGGGAACAGTGATCAAAATAAAGTTCAGAGTTGTTTGATGTACTGCTGTTCCAAGAAATCGTAGCAGCGGAATGTTTTCTCGTGGAAAGCATTTTCTCGTTATTAGCGTTTTCTCCAGTGTAGAGATTCTAGGAAGATTCTTGATGATAAATGTGCTAATTTAGCATGATTATTATCGGAGAATTGTTCTAGAACCTCTACGTTCTACATCAGGGGCGGGTTTAGACGAGGGGCCAACAGGCCGGACTCCCCATTCGTCGGGAATTTAGGAAGCATTTTTTTTAGGAAAAACGCTAAGCAAACGTTTTTTTGAAGAAAAGATGCTATTTCGCGCCCCCCCCCCCCATTTCAGAATTGCGGGTTTTGACTCCCCCGCCCTTACCTTGGATTCGCTCCAGTACACTGGACAAAGATGTCATTAAACGTAAAAGGAGGGTGTTTGTGGTAAAGTAAAGTGGGTTGAAACTCTATTTTACCGACCTTTTTTGAGCTCAAAACCTATAGTCAAAATGAATTGCAACCATGAGCATAGTGGTTTTATTATATGTGTCTTGAGTTCTGTATGTTGTATCATTTCAGACTCCTTGATATGGGGTTTGAAAAACAGATCTCTTCAATCTTGACTGCAATAAAGAAACAGGTTTTCCCAGGTGGACTGATGCAGACTGTTCTTTTGTCAGCAACTCTCACCGATGGTAAGAAGTATTACAGCTGAAGTGGATTTGAAAATTTAGGCTTGTTTCCACGCGGAAGAGACTGACATGAATGGGATCACTACAGGACTGTTTGATTTTCTTCCAACTTTACACAAGTTTTGAAGAGCAATTTCAGCGTTTTTCTTGAGGCTTGGGAAATAGGGTACGCTGAGGGAATAAGGTACAGGTGGATTTAAGGAGCGCCTATCCAGAAGGGTTTGGGAGCACGCTCCCGCTGAACATTTCAAAAACCGATTTTCTCAAGATGCGGCTCTGAAATACCAGGTTTTTCTGTGAAAAACTGGATATCAACTTTCTGTAAGAGCTTTAAGGTGCAACTCTGCATGCTGTTTACGATAATTCAAAGTACAACTTTCACTTAACTAATCGGAAGTTAGAGTTATAATGAAGTCATTGCTGGGAAAGACGGTGCAGCCACCGGGGAAAGTTGGTACACTAATTTACCGGTGTACCGGCCTTAAGGAAAACACTGAAGTTCCACCTTAGATAACGCTTTTGAGACTACAATTAAAATGATTACCGTAGCCACACAGAATTTGCTTAAGAAAATCTTTACATTGGTTTATATTATGTGAGAATTGTTACAGCTGAATTGCTCTTGAAATTTTAAAATTGTTTCCATGATGACGATGCTCTGACTACTCGAATTTCTTCCGACCCTAAACAATATCCGAAGAGTAATTTTCACCTCAGATACAACGCGTAAAAATATTGTCTATACTATGTCGTTTAAAAAAGTGTTTTCCATTGAACATTGTTAAACAATTAACTGCAACGACTTTTATAACCGTTTTTACCAATCATAACAGTTTTGTGAAGGATTGGCTGTTCTTAGATAATCATGCAAAAACACGTGTAGTTTAGTACCGTAATGGTCCAAGTAAGAAGTAGGTGAGACAAAGGCAAGGGATGCAAAAAGGTGTTAACTGCGATTCACCTTATTAGCTAAAACATAAAAATCTGCCATAACTTCGTCAACTGGCGCACTTAATAGACCTTTCTAACGTTTTTTTATTTAGTTGAAAACATAATGTTATCGCTCAGTAAATGACAAATACGGAAAGAGCAGGTCAAAGTTAGTACGTACCAAAAATATGGGGCTTAGTATTGAAAACTGTTGCACTGGTGAGGTTTTTGAAAACAAAAAATACCCCGAAGTTTTTTTAAATGCAAGTTCTCATACATTCTCTTTAAAAAGGGAATGTATGAGAATTTGCATGGGAACGAGGCTGGTAGTGCGTCAATGCCCGCCCACTGTAAAATTCCTATACACTCTCTGTTACATTTTCTGTTTTTAAAAACTTTACCAGTGCCACTTTTTGCAGCATTAAATCACCAAATTCCTGGTACTTACTAGTTATGACCTGCTCTTTTTATTTCTGGCATTTACAGAGTGCTGACGTCATGTTTTCAAAAGCGTGATAAAGGTCTATTGTCTTCAGTTCACCAGTTTATTCCCTTTTCATAAGCGAACCAAGACCCCGTGTGAGATTTGTTACAAAGCGTTTGTTTTTTAACGTTTTGACCTTAGAAGTTTTTTTTGTATTTGTTGCTGGTTTTCACCCACTCCCCGGGGATTCAAATGACAAAAGGCATGGCGGCCATGTTGGTGTCCCTGATAAAAGAAACTAATTACAACTCCATTGTAAAGGGGCACCAACATGGCGGCCATGACGTCACGTGAAAACCAAGAATACAAAGATTTTGCTTTTTAACATTTCTTAGAAACACTGTTATGTAGGTGTATAAAAGAAACAGAACAATGTAACTAAAGTTTTTTCATCATGAAGGGTTTGTTCCATTTCAGGTGTAAAGAGACTTGCCGGATTGAGCCTTCGAAAACACGTTCTGGTCGACGCCACTGCGGCTAAGGAGGAAAATGGCGAGAAAAAAGAGTCTGTCCAAGAAACCTCCAAAGTAGGTCACGTTTTCAGTCTTGTCGATAACTTCACGATTTTTCATCGAAAAAAGTACTTAGTGGTATTAGTAGTTGTAGTAGTAGTGGTAAATAGTAGTAGTAGTAATTGTAATAGTAATAATAATAATAATAGTAGTAGTAGTAGTAGTAGTAGTAGCAGCAGCAGTAATAGTAGTAGTGGTAGTAATTGTAATAGTAATAGTAGTAGTAGTAGTAGTAGTAGTAGCAGTAATTGTAATAGTAATAGTAGTAGTAGTAGTAGTAGTAGTAGTAGTAGTAGTAGTGGTAGTAATTGTAATAGTAGTAGTAGTAATAATAGTTGTAGTACTAGTGTTGTACTGTAATTGTACTACTTCCTTCACTGTAGTGAACAGAGACATCATATTTTAGCGAGCACTTCTTGAAACAAAAAGTTCCGCTATAATAATAATAATAATAATAATAATAATAAAAATAATAATAATAATAATAATAGTAATATTTATTAATTTATTTAGCTCAGCTATCTAATTGGGGACACCTACTCTAAAAGTACAAACGTAGTTAAAGTTAAATAGAGTTAAGGTGACAAAAATGAAGCTAAATACTATTAAAACTGTGTACACTGTGTGCTATAAGAGAGATCGCATCTTCAGTTGACTCTCAACCTTTGTATTGGGAACATCTGCGATTCTCCGCTTCATGGCTTCCTACTTTAAGTTTACAGCGTAGTCACACAGGACAAAATATCAGGAGATGTCGGGATGTCTTGGAATTGCTAGGTACCGTCAGCAGGCATCACTCAACAACCGCCGTTTTACCTATTTATTGCGTTTTAACTCTAGTCTTGAAATATTTACATTTTAGAATTGGCTCTAGGACTTATATACACGCCGAGTTTAGCTCGGTTGCAGGGTTTTGGAGCGTGGAAAGCGTGAAAAGAGGAGGCTTGTGCTTTTGAGGTTAAGCTTGGTGTTTTAAAGCCCCCAAGCTCAACCCCGCGGTAATCATTTTGTTTATCAATAGGAGGATGTCATGGACGAAAATTACGCAACTCCGACGAACCTGAAACAGTTCTTTGTTACTGTGCCAAGCAAGTTGAGACTTGTGACTCTCGCGTCCTTCTTGAGGTGGAAATACCAGGTATGACCTACAGCATCTTGTCTTGCCGAAACATACTTCCTGACATTTTAAAGGAGCCATTCGGTTGGCAAAAAGAATTGACCAATTACAAAGTCCAGAAATTTGAGTAGTTAAAGAAAATTATAAAAGAAACGTGAATCATTTCTAACATCCAATGATTGGGGCCAATTGTAGTTCCATAGTTTTCAAGCTGAAATGGTAACAACTTTATTTGTCATCGCATCAAAAAATTAGACAAAAAGGCCTGCAGACTGGATGCCAGAGGTACGGCTAGGCATCGGAGCTAGAAAAACGCTACAGGCGAGGGAAATACGAAAGGGAGGAAGTTTTTTCTTTCTTTCGACCTACGGACTAACGTTTGCTTGTCGGTCTTCTGCCAACGCTCTCGGTTCAAAGTTGCTTTAGGAGCGCGAAGTTGCCTCTGGTTCCAGGGTTGACTAAGTGAAACTTTTACCATGAAATATGTGCTCATTTTTTTGGTTCTACTGTGCTTCTAAACTCGTTTAATTTGCATGGTTAAGACATTGACTGTTTAACTTTTATTCATTTCTTCCACTTGCTTAGAACACCGAATCTGGGAAATTCATTGTCTTCTTGTCAAGCAGAGATTCTGTAGAGTTCCACTTCGACCTCTTCACAGCCATTCTCCGTACGGGAGAAGGTAATATCAAATTTGCGTTATTTCGGTTCGTTTCTTTGGAAACTTGGTTAAAACTTTACAAGTACTGTCGTTCACCATGCACAACACGTTTTTGTTCCTTACAGCTATATTGTAAATAATTTCTTATTTTTACGGCAGGCAAATCGATGAACCTTTTTAAACTCCATGGAAATATGTCACAGACGGTACGTTATTTATTGGTGTGCGTTACGTATTGTTATGTGTTTTTGAATATATTAGTAATTAGTACGTTTGGATTGAACTGTTATTAGCTTGTAGAAACTTAGAAGAAGCAGGCGTAGCTCAGTTGGTTAGTGCGCGACCTTCGGAGCTGGAGGTCCCCGTACTTCAACTTCTGTTTCGACTTTCTTCTGCTCCGTGTAGTTTTAGCTTTAAATACCCGTAAAATGGAGCACTGACAGAGGAAGGGGGTAAAGTGCGCCGCGGGGGCCACAATTTTATCAGTTAATTACTGTTTCGTGTTATCCTCGTTACATAAATAAGGTCGATTTACCTTTACTTATTTTTTAGGTGAAAAGTTGTGTCTCCTTTGGAATATGGTGTTTTGTTAAGAGTTGATGTGTGTATACATACAAGTACGAAATATACACGACACAAACACACAGTCATATACACGTACACATATAAATATATTCACTTAATAATAACATATACACTTTCCCATACATATAATTATCAATTTGTGTACACACAAAGTATCATGTTCCCATTGTACACATTCATATTCATAGTCATAGTCAAGCGCGTACAGTACACATATAAATGAACACATGCAAATGTGGCACACATATTGTCACACATACGTTTACACAAGTTTACTTACGCTTCAACTTCCCGTATACACGTCATGTACAATCACGCATGCGTATACACATATACAAACACTTTAACTAAACGCATGTGCAATTCATGTATTGAACCCTGGTTTGTATTACACTCACACACACACACCACTATGACAACCACGCTGGCAACAGAGTTATCTTACGGGTGCTGTATTATAGATATTCCTTTATTAGGCTTAACAAGTACTTGCTCTCCTTTTTTATCGCCCTAGGAGAGGACTGAGTGCTTTAAAAGATATTGTGCTGTAAAGCGTGGAATACTCTTTTGTACGGTGAGACATTGTTACAGAATGATACACTAAACCTGCAAAGCAGCGTAACGGTATCTGTTCCTATTTGACGTTTTTCAGTGAGCTGAAGCTAAAGCCGTGTAAGATCATTCACAGAAAAATAAGTCAAATGTGAACGTTTTTCTTACCTTCCCACCTCATTTTTAAACGCTATAACCTAAAACTTTCACACTCAGTTTTTTTTGCCCTCCAATAGAAACTTGGTTTTTGCTCTACAGGATGTTGCATCCAGGGGACTTGATCTTCCACATGTGAGTTGGATTGTTCAGGTAAGTTCTCCCGTTTTATTGCCCTTTTTTCTGGATTTTGCAGAATACGTGTGTATTTGTGATGCAATTTTGGTGTGACTCCTGTGGTTTGTGAAAAATTGAAATAAAATCCGAATCGTTGCTTAGCAAATCAATGACCAAAAGCGCAAACCGCATGAACACTCTGCCGGCCCGGAATTCCAACACGAAAAACCAAAGTATTTAATCCTGCGAGGTTCAAAACTGTACGTTACAAAAGTCGCTTTTAATGTCTCTACTTCAAATAAGGAATTTTTGTAACCTTTTCAGTAAATTTTAAAGTTTTGTTGCCTTTAAATTTTTAATTTGTATCAATTGTAAACTAATTCGTTATTCAGTTCCTTGGCATCAAATTTTTTTGGTAAATAAAGATAATATTATTATTATTATTATTATTTTTATTAAATCCAAGAATTCCTAAAAGAATACTTTCTGTTGACTGTAGCTTGCGAAACTTTTATATACGTTTGATGTGGTTTCAAAATCCTCCCGGGCCCGGTTTTTCAAAGCTCGATTATTGCAAATCCTGGGTTAACTCTTTCGGTTTTAATAATAAATAACCAAGTATTACTAACCTAGTACTAACCGAGCTTTGAAAAACCTGACCCTGGAAAAAACTCGCGGAAAGTCCTGGATTTTCAAAATCGTGTTAGTGCACCAACTCTGAGTTTATCTGTGATCAACCCGTGAAATGCTAACAAACTACATAGGCAATTAAACACCAAAGCGTACTTTTGTCTTAGTTATTTTGTTGATCTGCAGTACAACACGCCAGGCTGTCCAGCGGACTACATCCATCGGGTTGGCCGAACAGCTCGCATTGGTCTGCACGGACAGGCTCTCTTATTTCTTCTTCCTGCGGAGGTGAGTCTCGAGGATTGCTTGTATGATTGCACATACACTGTTTACAGATGCATGATACATAATTTACCTACCTAATTTACGTGGTGAGGAAGCCCAAAAGATACCAACAGTCCTTATGATATTTGGGCACGTTGTTGTTAGAACGATGAAGCTCAACAGACTTAAGAAAGGATGCTTTGTTTTGTATTGAACAAACCGTGAGCGTGTACATTGTGTAGTGTTACACGTGAGTCCAACTGTTTAGATTAGGTGATTGCTTTACTGCATTTCAAAACCTTTTGTGTTTTGTGCAAGAGAAATAAGCGACAAAGACACATAACTAAAGGGTAGGCCGAGTTTTATCATTTATTGTCGCATGAATTTCTTGATTTTTAACGAAGAAATTTGGTGCTATAAGTTCTTTTTTCTTCGTTCCTCGATAATAGATGACCGAGTAAAACGCTGTAGAAGTGTTTTATTGTGTTGCTTAAAATGCTGTTTTGCTCAAACTAGTTCCCCCTCTCCGAGGAGAAAGACCCTGGTAGGTTTTGGCCACGTGGCACCACATCCTAGATGCAAGCAAATAAAATAAACGTGAATGTGCATTTGTTTTGATTAAAGTAAAATATGTTTCTCTTCAAACTTGGCTAAAAAAGAACGAAAATCAGTCTTCAATCAAATCAGTATTCCTCTCACATCTTCTCACATCTATATTATTTGTTAGTACCCAGGACTTGGGTACCACGTGACAAGACCCAACCAGGATCTTTCTCCAGGCAAAGGAAAGAGCCTGGGAACAAGGCTGCTTTTTGAACGCCGGGCTTGGTTTTTTTTATAATTTATTATAGGAAACATTTTTCGTTGCTTAAAATAATGTTTTCCCTCTTTTTGTAACACAATTTTCTTTGTGTGTGATGGAGACGGGGGGGGGGGTTGAGGATGGAAAGTGGCCACTTTCCTTAAATAAATCATTTACGGTATCCTATATTTTGACTGTTCCTTGGTTTCTGTTCAGTAAACATGTTTATTGATCAAAGTGAAATTTCAGGTGGAATACCTTCAGACGTTGGATCATCACGGCATCAGGTTGAACAGATTATCCAGTTGCATAACTCAGACCCTGTTGTCAGAGTATAAACCAGTTGAATTTGTTGTTTTGAGTTTCTTGCTTTGTGGTGTGTTGCAATGCAGATTGGTGTTGTGCTACACTGCGTTTTGTTGCTGTGTTACATTGTTTTGGTGTTGCGTTACATTACGTTAGTTTGTGTTACAGGGCTTGTGTTGTGTTACTTCGGTTGACGTCACACTAGCCATAGTTAACTATAGTTGGCCAATTGATACTATAAACAGTTAAGAGCGCTTCAGTGGTGACCCGATTTTTAGGGTTCGCTATAGTCAAACATTCTTAATAGTAAATTACGATGACAACGGCGGTAGGATGAAAAGAGGAATACCTCTAGTTAACTTTTTGAAAAGCGTGGTACATCAGAAGTTAGGTCTAAACTTTGTTTGTTTGGCATCAGGTCACAGTTCATTGCGTTGTGCTACATTACATTGCGTTGACACTGTTTTGTTGTTTTGGTGTTCTGTTATTTTTTTTCATGTCTGCAATTTACTGTGATGCATAAAGATTGTCGTGTCACCTTATGTTGAATAAGATTCCAATTGTTACACTGTTCCTTCCCATCATTTTCAGCCCAGAAGAGCTAAGTTTAGATGATATCCTTGGATCGCTTATTGATGGAACAGATATGGAAAACATGAAAAAGAAGAAACAATGCGTAAGTGCATGGCAGAAAATTGCTTTCATCTTTGAACTCGACAAAGGTTTCTGTAAATCAAATTTTTTTGTAACGCAAAACTACATTGGTTAGGGGGGAATTGGGGAAAGGGAAGAGCCTGCCCTGTCCAAGGTTTTTGTGTGAGATTGTATGGACACTCCCAAGCTTTCACCCAGTTTACTACAGTACGTAATCAGGAATCGCGGAGCTATGTGGCTGGCTGGACTTTAGCCCTACCAATAGTTTCTCGGTGTTTTCAAATTAAAAGGAAAAAAGTAATAAACTTTTATTGAGATTTATAAAGATTAGCGCATTTCCGATGACTTAAGAAGCTCTAAATTTAAAATTTTCCGGAGGAGCATGCATCCGGATCCCCCGGCTACAACACTAGCGCTTGCGGCGCTCGGACTGGCCCACCAATCCAAAATACGCTCCGCGGTCCCTGGTGTTTGTAACTGAATTGGTCAATTTGTTATTCAGTGTGTTATTCATTTGCAGGATTCAGAGAACAGTCGGATCCAAGAAGCAGCAACAGACTTACAGACACAGTTTGAGGAACACGTGCTGTCAGACAGTGGCAACCTCAAGGCTGCCAAGGACGGTGTGTGTGAAGATCACTTCATATTGCATGGAATAACTGGTTGATAGAGAAAAATGTTGACGTTTGCCCTCAAATTGAACTTTGGGGTTGCCTTAGTCCCTACTGGCAGTTGAAAATCGAGAATTCGGTTCACAGAGCTAACGTTTGTCTACTTCTTGTTCCAAGTCAATAGTCCATTTTCGTATTCCCAGTTTCCGCTGATTGCAGTGACCATAGACTCATTTCTATAGCCTCGACTTGGAGTTGATTATACATAAATACCAGCGGAAAAGATAAAAAGTCAAAGTCTCCAAGAAGACACAGATAGTTGTAGACTTATTGTCTGTAATTTTGAAATGTACACGGAAGAAGAAGCAGCTAGGCGTAGCTCAGTTGGTTAGTGCGCGGCCTTCGGAGCTGGAGGTCCCCGGTTCGATCCTCGGTGACTCCAACGTCT
>JAOBYE010724966.1:0-10295 GCA_025403585.1 Parazoanthus swiftii
AGAACAAGATATCGGTATCCGTTTCGCAGACTGTGTATACCGGAGGTTTAGACTGGCTGCAACGCAGGCTAGAAAAGCGGCACTCTCAGTTTTTTACAAGAAATTTTTTACAAGAAATTTCGGCGGTAGCTCAGGCTTGTTATTTTTTATTATTTTTGAGGTTTTTATCCTCAAATATTCCAAAAATGTTTTTATTTTTTTAGGATTGGGTACATACTTAAACTTTACTTTTCCATTCACATTAGCCAATTAATTCAAAGTGGAAGATGTACACGTGTTACTAGTCAGGCTGTCTTTGTATATCCACATTCGGAGCAGCCATCAGACGATGTTGCACAAGCCTTAGGTATTCTTTTAGTTATCCCCAGCCTTAAACTTTGTTCTTTTTTACATAGCAATCTAGTTCGTTGCCTTGCCTTGCCTTGCGTTGCGTGAGGAAGCATTTCAAAATACCGACGAGAGCCCGACTGGACTCATTAAAAAGATATTAGCTTATAGTTGAGTGAAGGACTTCAGCTACAGAACTAAAACTGCCTTTGACCTACCATGCTGAGGCCGTAGACTGGAAACGTCGAAGCTCGTGGGCTAGGTGGACCATCGGGAGTTGTAGAAAGAAGATAATAGTTTAAAAGAAAAAGTGTTCATCTCACAACTGTTGGAACTTGCTGGTATATTTATTGTACGTGTACGTTTGACCTTCAGTTGAAGTTAAAATTAAATACTTGTTTAAAAGTGAAATGTGGTGCTTTCTTTGTACTTTGTACCGAAACCTATGTAGGAAAAAAAATCCGAAAATAAGTCTGGATTTTGCTTTTTAAAAAATACATAATTACTCGCATTCTTTACCTGCTCCGTTGACTGATCATGAATTCAGTTGCAGAAATGAAGTACTCCAACAACGACTGAAAGCTGACTTACTGGGGATCTTGGCTTTTATTTGTTTGTGTGTGTGTTTAGTTGTTATTACGTCGAGATATTTTTCAAACAAAATGGAAAGTTGCTGAACTGTTTGAATCATTCCATGAAGGCTGAATCCCTAGATGTTAACTTCCAATATACATAGTACGTTATAATCCTTCGAACTTGTAAGTAATATCAAATTAACGCCAATGGGCTCGTTTTCAAAGAGATTTCATTCTCGGAGACAAAGGCGAAAGAAAAGTGAGGAATGTTTTTTCTGCGCGGTCTCGCAGCTCATTGCTCTTGGCCTCGCTTCGCTCAGCGTCCATAACTTACTGCCCCTTGGTCTCTGATGATGGGGGAATTTTTACACGGTAGGGTTTTTCATTTGAAAAGCGTGGGATTTCATAATCCGGGCGAAGGAACGGGCGTTTTATTAATGGTCACTCCTAAAATAGGAGTTCTTGAAATGGAAAACGAATTGATTGTTTCGATTCTACTAGTCATGTTCACTCTGCAATCAGGAATCAAGTCACGTGACATGTTCCCTAGTTAAGTTGCCCCACTCGGATATGTTGAACCTCGAAATGACCCCCGTCTCGGTTAAGGGTAAGGCAGTGCGTCCGAATATAGCGCCGTTAATATGCGTTGGATACCCATACACAGCTTATAGAATTCTCTAATTGACTGTGCAACTTATTTTGTAACTTCAGTACAGTGTACAGTACATCCGCGCTGACATTTTACCAACTTGCTTTATGACTTGAGTTCTCCACTTGTCTGCTCAAATTCCTATAACTTTATAGAACCAGCCATTAGATGAATCGGCTGATTCAATTCAAAATCACCGACACAGATTTAATATACATATTGTGCTAAAGCTAGCAAGGTGACAATTGAAAGCTCACTAACAAAAAACAATTTTAAAAATGTAAGCTACACAGTCATCTATAAAAATGTTATAACCTTTCCAGTGATAAATAGGTTTATTGGTATCCGACGCATGCACATTAATGGAACTATATACGGACCAAAGACACCGCTCAAGGTGTACAGTATTAAACCTAAGGGAACGTTTTAACTTTTACCGAAAACTCCCCAAAATTTCATCATAATAGGCCGAAATCTCGGCTTCAATTTCAAGAACCAAAATTTCAAGTCATGGGAACCTAGTACAGTGATTCGTTAAGAGACAAATATTTTGAGAACTTTTTGGAGATAACTGGGAGGAAATAAAATGTTTTAAAAATTGTTGATTTTGAAGGATTGTTATTTTGGATTTTAAGTATTAAAGTTTAAAAAAATGGGAACGAATTGAATTTTTAAATGTTTCCACTGTTTTTCTTTTTCAACTGAAAACAAACCTCACATGATTAAGGACAACGAGGCTCAAAGAACAAATTCAGATCATTCATCTCGAGCGCAGGACAAAGAAACACTTTTTTAAATTTGTAAATACATATGAAAACATGGACAATAGCAAGTTATAAATTACCAAAACTCCAAAAGATTAGAAGGAAGAACGACTACGAACTTCGGCCAAATTATCCAGTTCTATTTTTAAAGAAAGACGTGCCAATACTTCGAAACTGATTATTAAAATTTGATTACAGTTTGCGTTTGACGACCAACTTGTTTTTAATAACTGAGTTCGAATGTCGAAAGCAACTACAAGAGCACACGACTATCTCTCGCCAGCATTGATACTTTTGGTCAAGGTCGCTGACGATATCACTCAATTTAACCAATCACTGCACAGAAGACAGCAGTTTCTGCGCGCTCATTGGGTAAAGCTAATCCCACGTGACATTCGGGCTCCTCCTCTTCCAGAAACTCGTCCTACCAACATTCCCGTTCGAATTCGCCATTTTGCTCCATTTTTTGTTGTGAACTGTTTCTGAAAGGTAGGTAACAACATTTGTGTATTTTCCTTGTATTCCAAGGGTAAGGCAAGCCTTTATTACAAGTATGGCTCGAATACTTAGCAACTGTATATGCAATTAATTTTTATTTCACTTTTTTAATTTCCAAAAGGTTTAAAAGTTCCTTTTAAAAGTTTCTAGAAACCGTTTTCTCTCCAAAACTGGTTTGAAACTAATTAGCGAACATGAAATTGACAAGGTTTGTTCTTGCGGCTTGGCATAGAACTGTAGTTGCCAGAAAACTACAGCCTTTGTTTGTGTAAATACTTTGAGCTTTCTCAAAAAGGGATAGCGTGTCTTGCTTATTTTTAAAAAAGTTCGAAGAATTTTATTTTTAAAATAGTCATATATCAAAACACATTCGCTGACTTAATGATTGTTTTGGTTTTCAGACTATCGCGTCCTCCAAAGTTAAAACGTTTTTACACTGTTAAATTCATTGAGCAGAATGGACAGCACTGAAAGATTTCCAATTGTTACTAACAAAGGAAAGCCACTGAGTCCGTTTATCTCCAAGTTAAAACTTCTCTTGAATGATGTCAAGTATCGTCGTGCAATAAGATGGTCGGAGAATGGTGCAGCTATTGTTATCACTGATGGTGAAACATTCAAAAAGCTTGTTCTTGACAGGAGCGAAGAAATGTTCAAGACAAGAAACTTCACCAGCTTTGTCCGTCAACTAAACCTGTATGGATTCCGTAAAGTTCCAGTGAGTGGCAAAGCTGACCCGGCCAAGAACATGAAGTTTGACCATCCCTTCTTTAAGCGAGATCGCCCAGAACTTATGTATCAGGTGCGCCGTACCTGCACTCCGAGCAAGAAGAAGAGAAAAACTTGCTTCACTGCTACTGGTGGCAAAAAGGCGAGTCCAGAGCCTTACAGAGAGCAGTATGACGACAGTGACTTGGCTGTGGAGGAAGATACTTCAAGTGACAGCTCTTTTTGTGCCAGCAGCTTCATGCAGTCTACGCCAAACAAGCACAGTCTAAGTTACACAAACAACTTCAACCACTCCAGCAACTCTCCGTTCGTGCCACCGCCAAGAGAGGGCGAGTCCTGGGATTATATGTACCGCAAATTTGAAGACGAGCTGCTAGCTGTCCAACTGTTGCTGAATTTGCGCCATTCCAGCCCTTCCCACACGTCAGAAAGATTCCAGCCCACCCCACCTTACGATGGTCTTTACCCACCAACAGGGTGTTCGTGCTGTATTTACCCATCTACGTCATTCCATGCTCACGCTCCACACTATGAAATTCCAATGGACTTGCCACATCTGGCACAGTAATTTCAAACAGAGAAAAACTGACTATGACTATATATTCACAGAATGACCCCTTGTCTTTGCTGACACACATATAAAGGGTAGGTCTCATTAATTAATGATACTCAAAATAATTAATTTTTAGTGTTGTCCTTTCAGTCAGGACAACAACTTTTTACATTTTCCATTTGGTGGTTTGGCTCTTTGTTTCGACTTACAAATTTAAAAGGCATAAATAGTAGTGGTAGTAAGGACAGTTATTGTTCCTTCGTGTTTGCAGTTATTTAAATGGTAATTGAGAATTGGCGTTGCACACTTTTTATCCTCTTTTTCAGCTTTCATTTGTTTAAACAAGTATTGCTTTCCGTCTCAGACATCTAAATAGTCGTTTAACAGCCTGACAAATTCTTGTTCTTAAACATATTTAACGTTCAAGCTCTTTCAATTTTGTTAGAATTGTTAATGTTTCTCGTTAGGTAAGAAGTCCAAACCTGGAAGATGTCACTGTTTGTATTTTCAGTTTGGAATATCTAATGAAAATATTTAATGAATATGCTTGAATATACGTCACTTGACACCAGTGTCCCAGTACAGACGGTCTAAGAGAATCTGATTATTATCCGATTTTATCAAACCAGGTTTCAATACCACATATATAGGGGGTAAGGCACTTAGGTGCACTTATATACACGCACAAGCACACTCACACGCAGAAACACATAGAAAAACAAACGACACGCACACATACACATATGTCAATTCAAATACACACATACACATACACACACTTGTACACACAAGATATACAGACCTGTTGACACGCATATACCAATACTAAAAATAGTTATCACGATCAATTTCTTTACGTTTTGTCGCAAATGTGATATTCGGGCCTGTATTGACTTGTTAAAAATTCGTGAAAAAAACCGAAAGAAATTGTAGAATCGTTAATAGAAAACATGAAATTCTTTAAATTACATGCGGGATAGTGCATTTACTTTTACCCAATACAGAATTTCATGTTTCCTGTTTATAGAAATGGTTGTTTAGTGGTTTATGGAAAGACAAGGGCGGCTAGGTACTAACAATTTTCGTGTGCCATGTATGCCCTCCACAATCCATCAAAAAAGACAATCAATTCCGAAAACTGAACCAACTTTTAGGGACAAATTTTTCCAGATTGTAACAAACTGGAGGCTAGACCTCAATTTGCACTGATGACTTTTTCACGCTAAAACTAAAGTCAACCAACAAACGTTGTTATGTAGGCCGACTTCTTGACAGATGAAGTTTTTGTCTTGAACCAAAAATGCTAACGACCTTCGCAAAAATCAACCTTTAAGGACAAATCCGGTCGGGACTATCGCACGAAAAACCACAAATTTAGGACATACATGGTTCATTGAAAATAGACGTGCGAATGATCATCATTTGTTCTTGTTGGGTAGGGGTGGAAGAAGTATTTACTTGCAAGTTTATTTATTTTGTAGTCTCTGGATGCAATGGTTTTCTTTTTACAGCATTGAGTCAAGCCGATTTTGTTTTCATTTTTTCACTTATGTTTCTTCCACTTCCCATCCCCCAACAAAATCAAATAGTTCGGCTGCTTGGACAGTTTGGTATTGTTATGTAAATACTTAATCAAGGATTTAAGGTTAAGCGAATTTTGTAAAATATTTATTTGTGCAGTCAGTGCATTAACTTATTATGCAGCTCTAAGAGAGCTTTAACTCTATTTATGGCACAAGTTTACCGTGAATACAGTTTAAAATTGAAATCGTAACGAGAATCAAATTCTCGACCACGCACGTGAAAAAAAGATCCCATAGTTTCTGGTGTGTACGTCCTTAATACCAGAAGGAAATTTCTTGTTTGTAGGGCTGTACATTCTACCAAACAATAGTGGCTATGTTCGTATGATTTTCCATCGCACTCTGAACACCTTGGTCTGCCAGTTCAGTGCACTTTGGTTTGTGTAATATTTGGAGATCGTTGCCATTTTAGAAATAAAGTAAAGTTTATTATCCTATACGTTAGCTTGTCTTGTTCTGCTGCTCTGCTGCCTGAAATGGCTAAACGGGGGGATGACTGAAATTTTTTTTCTCAGTAGCTTTTTGTAGTCTTGAAAAGGGCGGTTAACGTCCCCTCCGAGCCCCGCCACTCCGCGGTCCCTGTCTGGAGAATAAGTTCGAAAGATCTTTTGATGAGAAGCTCCCATTACACTCTTTTCTATGCACTGGTGGTAAAACCAAAAAAAGTTGTACGGAGCTCATTTATCCAATTCTTTGGTCATTTCAGTAAAATAACTCGTTTTCTTACTTTTATACATAAGAAAAACTAGAATTTGACAAACGACAAAAGAACGAGAGTTCGACATTGTTTCAGGTAGTACCCATCGCCTTTTTCTCGACCGGCCACCACGACGTACACTGATAGCATTAATAAAGTACAGTCTACTGGCCATCCATTTCTTTACCCACCGTCAACCATCTGTTCATTTGTCCAATAAAATAAAAACTACAAACACGCGCATGCGTAATTCTTCGTGCTTGCACGCGCTTAGAATTCGCACGTTCATAGTAGCGCGCGTTCCTGCTCGCGCTCTTTTCGCACAGCCAATAAAGTGACTTTCGTTTGACCTTGTAAAACGCGCTCGCCAATTGTTCGCTTTTTTTCCTTCAACCAATGGCAGGAAAGAGATGAACACAAACTCTGTCGTGGATTTCTCTGTGTTCGTTTGTCCAATGAAGTAAAAACTAAAAACACGAGCAAAACAGAAATATGTATCAATGCTTCGTGCTTGCACGCGCTCAGTTCGTCAAGCCAATCAGAAATTCCCCACGTTCGTAGTAGCGCGCGAGCGCGCTCCTGCTCACGTTCTGTTCACACAGCCAGAAAACGTCGTTCGAGCTCTGTTTGCGTTTTGTTTGGGTGTTTTTATTTCAAGGTCAAACGAAAATCGCTCTAACTAAATAAGAGAAACGTATCAGCGTATCATCTTTCTTAATTTTTTGTAAACCTTTATTCACTATCGAATTCCCCATCATGTGGAGCTTCAAAGTCAAACGCGCAAAGTTTGTGTGTAATGTGTGTGTGAGGGCGGGGGGGGGGGTCCTTGTTTGGACTGATTCGTTTTCTATTTTTAATCAAACTGGGAGTTGGGTAAAACAAAACGTAAAAATATATCTTTTAATTGATTGGTGTACATTAACCGTATGAACAGTTACAAAATATTGCATTTATCTATTTACAGCTATTATAAAAATCCACTCATATTAAATAAGTTATTGCATTCACGCTGAGACCAGAATCATGTAATGATCAATGGAAATCCTCTTCGTTCCGCGACATTTTGAACTAGGGATTAAAGAAAAAACTTCCGCACGTAGTTATTAGATCTAACAAAACTATGTTTAACGTTGAAAATTTAAAAGAACAGTGTGTATGTATGTCTGTATACATGTATAGAAGTTTTGTCCATAGCTGTTGAATATTCTCATAAGTTAAAATAAAACGTATAGTATAAACTCAACAAACTTAATGTTATATAAGCGATGAAAATGTTTTACCGTAACAAAAAAGATGGCGTCTGGTTAATTTACCCACAATTCTTTGCACATGAAAAACTTTAAACCATACACAACGTTGTTGCTGTACAGGGATGAATATCGCAATATGGCTTTCTCTATGCCTACTGGTTGTGTTAGGATTGCAAGTTATTGCGGTAAAACTTACAGTCACCATCTTTTTTGGTACGAGTCAATTGTCCTATTTCACCAAATTACGGCCCAACGAATTTGGATACTGTGCTACTTGCGAGAGTATATAATTTAGGTATTCAAAATGTTCCTGAAGTTCGGCTGCACTGATAAAAGCCGGGGAAAATTACGTATAAAGAAACTCTCAACACAGTTCAAAGCTTTCAGAGTCAAACAGTAACAAAATCTTGTCCAGCAAGATATATCGTTGACAAACAAATCTAACTGTCATCACAACCCGTAACGTAATTGTGAATTTGAGTACAACAACAACTGTTAGGAACTTCACCAAGTTTCCAATTCTGTCAAATGTTATTCAATTCTCGAATCCATTAATTCCATTCCACGGCAGATACCTTAATTCTGGACCAAGCGTCAACTGTTCCAGTATCGACGAGTTGATATTGACAGCCGATAAGCAATATTGACAGCGATTCATGGAAAGCTGTTAAAGCTACGGCCAAGTGTGCTCAATTCATTACTAAATATAGACATTAATGATGTAATTATTATTAGTTTCTATATTATGGTTTATATTATTACCAGCACTATTCTTATTGTTATTAAAGGTAGTAGTATTTAGACACAGTCAAACCCCGTTCAACCGAACAGCAAGAGAATGGCGTATTTGTGGACTTCCTGTAATATGCAGATTCATTTAAAGTCTTTTTGTGCAAAACTTTAGTAGAAAAGACGTAAAGCACGATAAACGAGTTACATAGAAAACGCTGAAAATAAATTTTTTCAGTGGAGAAAAGTGCATATTTGCAAAAGACGGTCAAGAAAAAAAATAACCTGGTTTCATCTGTTTTTGTTTCATTTCAGCGCGCTAAACAGATTCGCTGATAAATTGTTTACTTAATCCGCTTTGCATTAGGCACATTTTAAAACATCTAGTCTCATTAACGGCAAATTTGTCGCTTAAGCGGTGTTGGACTGTATCCCCTTCCATGAATCGCTGATAAACATTAATGGACACCTCGGATCCACGGCACAACACTTTCGATAGTTGTTATACCAATAACTGAGTATCAATGGTGAACGTCACTGCCTGTTAACGACCGACATCTTGCATGAACTGCTGCCAACTGATGTTACCGCAGAACCCATTAAGCCACATTTGGCCCGGGTTACTGCCAACAGGCATCACTGAGTCCAAACATAGACCTTTCCGCTGGAGTTCCCGCCAGCCAGTATGTTATGAGTTGGGTGAAACACATTCAGCGAGTTGATAGAGTTCAGATTCTCGTGGAACAGACGCATGGCTGCTCCATTTTTCTTCTCGGATGAATATATATCGATCTGCAAATCCAGAAATGGGAAAATGTCTAAATCAGTAAACAAAGCTTGTGTATTCAATCACAAAATGCTTTCTAAAAAACTCTGAAATCGAAATTAGGCAATACCGGACATTGAAACAAAAACTTTGACCGTTATTTTCAAAACCGAGGCAATGGTGAAATGATGAAGCAAGGGTAGTGACATTTAAACGCACAAACCTGACGCGGTTGGTTCATACTTCCGACTACAAAATATGAATCACTCTTTGGATCCCAAGTAGCTCTGAACTGAGACAGCCATCTTCCAGTATCGTTGAAATGTCTGTAGGTTACACACACACTGTTAAAACAACTGGCAACTCTACAACGAACAAAGGCGTGGCTTTTTTCGTCCAAAACTATGATGCTAGCCTGCGAAGAGGGGGTGAAATGTCAGAAACAAGGGACTCAATCGTCCCGGCGCCTCTTGGACACGAAAGCGAAGGAAAAACTGGGGCGAGGAAACAACAAGGAGAGGGGGAGGAGAAGGGGAAGGAAAGAAGATCTTCCCCTCGCCCCAGTCGCGACCAAGATGGCGCCGGGACGATTGAGTCGCTTGTTTCTGACATTTCGCACCCTTTAAAAACCGCCTGCTTCGCAGGCTACTATGATAAGAGTCTTAACACCAGCCACTCTAATTCAGTTCCATTTACTATAGTCTCTCTTTCGTTGAACGCCTTTCTGCTAAATTCCTTGTGGAAGCTCCTCACGAAGGCGCCAGTATTTGCATAAGTTTTGCTTTCATGTGTTTTTTTTTCTGAAATTTCTGGCCTTCTTGGCCGACTAGTAAATTGACACTAAACAATAACGACTTTTACTCTTCGACACAAACAATCTACTAAATACTGCTATCTGGTTGCAAAAAGAGACGAACACGCCGAAAGAATGGAAATTATACAAATTTTCGCCAACGTTTTTACTTTTATTTAATAAATTTATTTATCTCTCATTTCTCTTACCCCTGCACCTCTTAAAACATGTTTACTTCTTACGTTTAATCAACCTTTTAAGCCGATCAATTTCCCCAGCATTTTAACTTTAGTTCTTGGACAATGTAACCAGACGATCGGCAGTTTGTCATGTGACCTCAGTAAGCCAATCACAGCGCGCCGCCTCGATTTGGCCTATGGCA
>JAOBYE010724988.1:0-10294 GCA_025403585.1 Parazoanthus swiftii
TTGCTGCAAACTCACCATTCCTATCAGCACTTAAATAGGACTGCATTGCAGCAACAATTACATTTTCACTACCACAATCTGCCGAACAATAAGTGGACAACCTCCAGCATTCCTGACAGCATCCAAGTATTAAGGATATCCCCGATGAAAATACTCGATTATTAATTCATCAAGTATCAACTGAACCGAGTTCTCTCTTCGAGCCGTCGATTTGGTAACCACATTGATGGCAAAAATTTGCGGCGGAAAAACATTCTGCTCCACAAGAGGAGCACAACATTTTCCCCAGCTTGAGACCACAAAAAAAAATGGAGGATCGTGCTCGACTAGATCCAGGCCTCTTCGGCCGTAATGCGCACGCACATGTTTTCACTTTTTATTTGCAGCAACTAGTATTAATTTGCAGCAGCTGGAAATTAATTTGCAGCAACCAGTATTAATTTGCGGCAACTACATTTAAATTTTTCAGCAAATGATATTACTTTGAAGCAACTATTGTTAATTTGCAGTGCAGCAACTACTTTTTGGTTCGCAGCAACTATTTTTAATTTGAAGCAGTTACTATTAATTTGCAGCAACTAATTTTAATTTGCAGCAACTAATTTTAATTTGCAGCAACTAATTTTTATTTGCAGCAACTAATTTTTATTTGCAGCAAATAATTTTAATTTGCAGCAAATAATTTTAATTTGCAGCAACTAATTTTTATTTGCAGCAACTAATTTTAATTTGCAGCAACTAATTTTAATTTGCAGCGTGTCCCTTGTGGGCCACCGTAGTAAGGTGCCCTCGCCCGTTTAAACAATCGAGAACTTTCTTGATATTCAAGTATTTACCACTAAATCTGTTGACCTTTAATACACGTTTATTGAAATTCTGGGAGCATTTTGCCTTAAGACTACCACTAGTTGCCACAGCACGCCATGTTTGGTCAAATTTCGACTTTTAAAATGAATGTCACCGTTTATGTTTGAGCATTGCGCTTTTACTGAAAAAAAAAACATGCTTTGCATTTGAAATTCTGTAAAATAGTGTCATCTTAAAGAGCGAGTTTTGTTTGAGGATTCGTAAGAGTTATTTGTACTTTTTCTTAATCAGAGACTTAATATGTAAACTTTCTGTTTCGGATCAGCAAAATTTTGCAAAAGCCACAGTGTGAAGTTATGACGTATTGACGTTAGATGTCACTTGAAACTTGACCCCGTGGTATATTTCAATTATAATCAGAGTTTGTTTACAAATGTTTTGTTCTATTATCAAAGCTCTAGCTAGCTTTTTTCAGCAGGGGATTAAGCGAGGCTTATTGCAACGACAGGGAGCTAAAAGAGTAGTTTGGAGCAGAACGAAGAAGGGGGAAGGCGCAAATTAAGTATTCTTCAAAACAATAATCTTTGTTACGGTACAATTAGTTCATCTTTCAAATATATGTTTAATTTTTGTTTTGGAGAGGGAGTGAGAGGTAATTGCCTTCCTCCCTGTCTCCCACCCCCTCTAATTATATCCATACGTTTAAGACAAAATTGCAAGTAAAGTTTCGTTTATGTTTCCAGATTCCTTGGATACAACAAGATAAGAACTATTCAAAACGGAGCGTTCCACAACCTTCCTTCACTCGCTGCACTGTAACTATCATCATAATTAAAATAATAACTAAAAGTCACACCTGAAGGTGTAGTAAGCGGCGCTGACTTAATTTCTGGGGTTCTTTACCTCTATCTGTACTATATATATTGTCACTTCTATCAGCGAGTTATGAATGACAACCATGGACTTTACAGCTGAAACGGATATATGCGGCTAAAGGTTCAATTACTGTTCAACTACTCGTGTTTACTTTGAGTGAAACGGTAAACTCTGTAGGTAACGGCTCCGCCTAGCGTGTCAGAGATACAAACCAGCATTTTTAGTCAAAAGGGTATCTTAAGGCGTATAATTTTTTAAACGCCCTCATCAAAATTAAAAGTGGAAACAAGTTTCACTTCATTATTTTTATTGTGCTTTCTACGAATGTCAAAAATTGTACATTCCTATGGCACCTTTAAGGGAGAATAATTTCTCTCGCACCTTTTTGAAGTTTCTTTAAAAAATTTGAGGAGCGTCTCCGTCATGCCCAGTATGGAAGTAACCCCAAGGAACAAGAAGCACAAGAATATTCACCTTTTCCATGTAAATACTTTTATCCAGAGGTTAGCAGTGCGTCAATCCTTGGGTTAAGTCCTCTTTTGCTAAATATTGTGTCGCTTAAATAGACATGTGTTTAATCTTAACTTATGAAAAACATACTTACCTTGACGGGAGAACGCCAATTTTACTGGCAATGACGTATTGGCAGTTAAAACCGTAGACACAGCTTCAAAAGATGTTAGTTTGCGATGTTAGACTCGCGAATGATAAATTGCCCAAGACAATAGAGAAGACTGGTTCCGTGTTGAAAATCCCGTTGCAAAATTGATGTTTCATTTTTGAATTAAAGTTATATCTTTACTAGCAAGAACCAAGACATTTACTGTCTGCCGGTTGCCTTTTGCTTTTGGAGTTCCTCTGGCTGTGTGTGTATGGGGGAGGGGGGAGGGCACCAAAATTGTTGTGGTGTTTAATTAAGTCAATACCAAAACAACAGCTACTAATTAAGTCAACAATTATTTTTAATATCGGAAAAAATGAGCAAAATTCAGGAAATTTCAGAAAAAGTTTTGCTGACATGTCACTCAGAAACCCGTTGCCATGGAAACACGTTGATTAGAAACGCCAAAAAACATAAAATTGTTTCTTAACAAATTTTTGGAAATGTGACAAAAAATCGAAGTTCCACCAGTAACAGTTTGTTCTTTAGAAAGGTTTGATAATGGCGGGGCACTTTCAGCTCCTACACCCTCTCCTGGTCCGATTAGGGTTAAGTAGAATTTTTTTGAAACAGTACCAATCATTTTAGCCAGTTTCCTCATGACAGTCAATTGTTAGGTTTCTCAAGAATAACGCGTTGGAGATTATAGAATATGGAACACTTGGTGATCTTCCTAACTTGAGAGAATTGTAAGTATGCGTCGCATCATAAAAGTATACATTTTAAAAAGATATAACCAAAGTTGCTTGCTTAAATAAAATTTTTCTATTCGTACCCACTGAGGTTCCAGTTTGTTTGTTAACCCCAAAGGGAAGATGTAATGGTAGTAGCAGGCCGCTGGCCATAAATGTTGCGGGCGCTAGAGGCGAGGTACACGAGGTCTTTGAATGGTGATGGTTTGTCAAGTTTACGAGTTTCCATCTGGCTATTAAAACAATCCAGCTTATTACATCGGGCGCAGTGGTAAGGAAAATTATATCCAAGCATGGGCGCCTGTCATTGCTGAGGCGCCAAATGGAGAGACTCTGCCTACTTGAGCAAGGTGTCGGCGAAGGATTTCAGCAGCACGCAACCTTGTTCCTAGGGCCTTCTGGGTATTTTTTAAAATGCCGCCATTTTGAAAAGTACCCAGAAGTCCCTGGGAAAGAGGTTGCAACAGCACGGTGCTGGTAGCACTGAACAGTGCACTGTGGCGTGTGCAGTGGAGAAACCCACCAGCAACATTTATATTTTAAACCCAGGAGAGCAGCTGCTATCAAAGTTAATACAAAATTTAAATCCTTGTTAAACTGTATTAACCAGTCTTAAGAACTCAAGAGTCTTAAGAGCTGATCACTGAAGGGTTAACAGCATCCCAGCCAAAAAGGCAACAAAGCTCCCAAAAATAGTGACTAGGACAAAAAGTATTTAAAAGAAAAACTTGCATTGCAGTACCCGAATTTGTTTAGTTTGAACAACAGAAACGGCAATTTTTTTGAAGTTGCAGTTCTAATTACCCATTGGTAATCTAATTAGCTTAAAACTAGCAGTTTCTTCAAGAATGGTGAATTCAGGTTTTCGCATTATCAGGGTTCTCGATGATAACGAGTTGGAGGTTATAAAAGAAGGAACTTTTGATGGTCTTCCCAACCTGAGTTTACTGTAAGTGTGCACCGCATCACAAAGGTGTTTATTTTAATTAGATACAACCAAGTGCGCTCAAGAACGCAAATAAGTTTACATTTCGTTCTCATTGTTATTAGGTTCTTGAGAAGAAACAAAGTAAGAGTCCTGCCAGCAGGATTATTTGACAATTTGAACCGTCTTGAGTACTTGTAAGTTTTACACCAGAATTTTTTGATGTAATTTTGTCGCGGTTTCCATTGCAATTTTCCTCGTCGCCAAGTTGCATCAAGTTTCGAGATTGTTCAAAACATTGCAAGTTTCCTGGCATTCAACTAAGAATTCACGGAAATTGTAGGTGCTTTACAAGCGCTTTTGGAAGTAACAGTGCGAGTGCAAAAAATATTGCAAAAGAAACCATGAAAAAGTTGCGCCCAAAATTGCTAGTGTAAACTTGCCTTGAGGCGGGTTTCTTTATTTTCCGACTGAGTTGAATATACCCAATTAGTCAAATTTTGTGTTTCGATCCTTCTACACTATGCAAAGTAAGCTCCCGGCCTTTTACCCATCCCTATAATATTAAATAAAACATTAAGCTTATTACATAGAACTCATTTTATCCAAAGTAGATAGTGAAGTACCTCACAAGTGGCTTTGTGCATAAATCGTTGTTGAATAAAATGCAGTGAACCCTGAGGAGGTGTTTGAAATTTTCTTTCTCATGTTTGGGGAATAGTTTGGGTTACTGCTGTTAGAAGATGTTCCATTTAATAGCGAGGTTAAGTTTGAAGTGACGATTTTTGTTGACAAAAATGTGATCCAGGCCGTGGCGTAGGCAATGAAGCTCATCATCTATCGGAACATGTTTTTTTGTTCAATAAAGCTGATAGTTTCTTGTTTTTGGTGTGAAGGGAAAGAAGTCTTTCTGTCTTCAGGGATTTTGTGATAAGACGTGTTTAGACGTGTTAGAGATGCAGCGATGTAAATTGAGTTAATGCTCGAGTAGGTTGGCCAAGTTGTCTCGACCCTTTTACACTATGCAAAGTAAACTCCTTTTCCCAATCCAAATAATATTAAACAAAACATTTAGTTTATTATACAAAATTCACTTTTGTCTAAAGTTAAATCCAAAAATCTGTAAAATCAAAAGAAAACTAAATCAAAAGAGTGAGCATCTGAAACTAATTGACCAATAAACCTATTGTATTCAAAACATCTTGTAGGAAGACACTAATAGCCAAAATTATGTGTTGCCATTACTTAAATTTCTTGAGCAGAACAACAGAACTTTAAACAAAAGCCTAGTGTCCTTCAAACACTCAATTTACATGATGATTCAATTTGTCGAAATTTCATTGCAGGTTTCTGATGAGAAATAGAATAACTGTTTTGCCGAAAGAAATCTTTAGAGATTTAACCGCACTTACATATCTGTACGTATCACAGAGGGAGGCTGGTTGCAGTTTGTCAGTTCTGCAATCTCATATTTTACTTTATTTTGTCGTCTTACAAATAAGCAACAAAGTAATTCAATCAAACAACGAAACAAACACTATGACGTTATTCTGATAGTCATGAACGCGGAAAAACCTAACTGCCAGACGTGTTCTTAAATTGTGTTTTTTGATCAACTTTCTCAGCTCAATTTTTCAATTATCGAAAAATCTGAGAGCAACAGAGAAAGATTACTAGTGCATAACTATATTGATTATGAATTAACTAGTATTACTGCCAAGTTATAAACGAATACACTAAGTGATAACATGGAACGGAACTACGATATGGAAGGAAACAAGGAGGGGGAGGGGGCGCCCGGCCACCTTGGCAGAAAGAGTTACCAAGTGTGGACATTGTTAAAAGAAGATTGAATCTCTCTTGTTTATGTTTTTTTTTTTCATTTAACACAATTATTCTGATCTTTGGTCATGCGATTGTTGATCCATCAGTAAAAGGTATACCTACCATATGCTTTTTGTTTGTAGAGATCTGACAAGTAACAACATATCCATCTCAACCTCCAGATTTAACAACCTGTGGAAGTTGAAAACGCTGTAAGACTAGTAAAATAATAATAGTAGTAGTAAACTAGTAAAAATAATAACACATTTTAATGCCTCTTTGTTAAGGGCAGTGCAACTATGTTGCAATCGAGTGCAAGAATTTGAAATTCAGTGCAGTTACAAGACTAGTCATACAGTAGATAAAATGTCTACTTTTTCATTGGTCGAAAACAGTGGAGCTAACTACAAATCGCAGTGCAAAGATATGAAACCAATGAAAAAGTTTGAAATCACAACGCATAAAATTGTAAAACGTTCATTGATTGGTTAGTTTTACTTTCGCTATTGTTTCCTGACCAATCAGAATACAGCTGCTAAAAAAGCAGAAACCTCTCGGTGTTTTATAAAGGCGGCGTAAAACAGTAAATAACTCGAAAGATTTGGCAGTGCTGACTAGTACTTTACTAGCAATCTGCGAAATAAGCCATAAACCACAACACAAAGATAATTAATACTTACTGATCGAAAGTTTTTAATCATTGGAAAGAAATTCGGGGTTCAACCAAGCAAATTGAAGAGTTAAGCTGTAAGAGCTGAACAAAGTCCTTGAAGTTATTTGCACAGAAGTGAAAAACAAGAATGCAGAAGACTACGAGCCGGATAGTCTTCGTGTAATGCTCACCTCTCTTGACATCTATGGAGACACATAAATAAAACTCTCGAGACAACTGCACTTGCGGTGACTGTAATTACAAACCAAATCCGTACACTGGGTTTCCTTTGAGTGTTTCAACAATACTTTATGAGGAACGCCTTTGTGTTCCCGGATAAAAGAAATCTTGTTAAGTTTCGCCTAAACATGGATTAAATTTTACCCTTTCGAATAACTGGACTATACTAGTAACATTATATTGCAACTGATATTTTTTAATGAAACAGGGCCAATGGCTTATCGAATTAAATATCTGGTCTGACGTTAACTTTTGATAAACAAAAAGGAGCGAATGGTCGAGGCTCCTCAACAGGCAAACTCAAATAAAGCAATCTGTTTTAGGATTCTTTCGTTCAACGCGATACCTGTCTTGACAAACACATTTTTTGCAGATCAGAGAAGTCTTGAGAATTTGTAAGTATTTCATGTTCAACCCTGATGTCCAACTAAATGTGTAAAAAATCTGTCGCGGCTTTGCAGATTCTTATCTAAGCTTTTAAGATTTAGTTTATGCAAAGTAGGCAAAAGCGCTAGTTTTAATTGAAAACTCACAATTTAAAACTATTTCGGCTACTTTACAGACTTTGAAAATAGCCCTTGTTGTTTGTAAACTGATATCTCAAATGCAGAATGAAGTTTCTCTTTAAGTTGACGTAAAAATTAGCCTTAAGAAATGACCCTTATGACAGTAAGTAATTGAAAGTGGATGAACATTCCTTTTTTGTTCAAGTTTTCCACATTTCAATCGATTGGACAGTAGTAAACGTATAAAACATGAGACTGCTATATTCAGAGGAGCAATTGCATTTTGAGTGGACAAGTAGCAAACAATTTTAGCAGTTAGAAACAAACATGAAAACTAATAGTGACTTAAAATGCGTTTTATTACAGGTTTTTAAACGGAAACAAAATTACAGATATCCAAAAGGGCACTTTCAATCACCTAAAGAGTCTAAAACGTTTGTAAGTATTGCGGAAACAAGTTAACCGTTGAGTTCAGTCAGTTTGCTCGGTCAAGCACAATACACATACGTTGTACGTAATATCGGCTCTATAACCCTCCATTTTTGAAGAAGATAAGTTGTCAAGAACAAAAGCTGTTTACTTATGACTTTCATGATTAAGTTGCTGTTGATTACTCGAATAACACCTTTTAACTATTTCGCTCTGGTTAGAGAGAGAGAGTATGAGAGAAGCGGAATCGTTATCAGTATTACTCAGTAGTGGTGTAGGCCAACAGAGCTGGTATCCGGACGTCGAGTGTTTATCAGTTCATTGCTTGCCACATATTTCTATCTTCATTGTCTCTGTTTACGCGTTGCAGGGCCTGTGTTAAATTTTCTTGTCTTTTGTTTTGGCTTGTTAGCTACTGGAAATGATGGTGTCCTGCATTTCTGGCATTTTTCTTTCCTTGTGTGATATTGTCTGGTCCACGTGATTTTCTTGTCTAATCTAAGTTGATCTTGTTTGGTTTTGACAGCATGGCAACGTTTTGACTTGCCTGGTCAGATTTGGCCTTGTCCAATCTCGGTCTTGTCCTGTCTTCTGCAACACCATTTGATCTTATCTTGTTTTTCCTTGATTGTTTTTCCTTGATTGTTTTTTCTTGTCCTGTCCTGTCTTGTCTTGCTCCTTTGTGTTCTTCTTTGGTATCGTCTGCCTTCTCTGCTGATCTTATCATTTTCAATTTTCTTATCTGAAGTTGACTTGCTGCACTATTCCCAATACGGTTCTCACGGATCGTTAAATATTCCAAGCTCTCCTAGAAAACACTAAAAAAGGTTTGAGACACACTGGGAGTCTGTGCCAGGAAAGCGTAGATTCCATGGAATTCCAGGCCTTCCAGACTTTTTTTAAAACTCTTAGTGCAAGGGCTTTCTCGAATACTTTTTACTGATACAGATTCCTAGCCGATAATCCCATCAAGACATTGCCAGAAAACGTGTTCAGAATTTTAGGAGGGCAGTTGGAGATAGTGTAAGTTAAACTTACTATATTAAGAATGTCAAGTTATAGACCAGCAACCCATTTGTTAAAAATCAGTTTTACAGAAATTTAACTCTTAACATTTTTTCATTGCTTACCTTTTTATGCCAGTTAGCAATTGCGTTAAAATCAGTTAATCAGTGAAGCATAGTAGATAGGATATCTTCTGTAAATCATAGATTAATAATTTTATTTGGGTATCAGTTGAGAAAAATTTGCTTCACCGATTAGCACATTCATTCACTCCAGGGCCTGCAAAAAATATTTGCTATTCTAACTTAGGGGGACTGTTAGGAAGGCCCAATGTCACTTGCTGAAAGTTCAGAATTGAATTTTTACTGCTTCGTTGTTTTTGACGTCATTGTCACTATTTGTAAACCTAAATTATTGTCGTTGTCCGAAATTCAAGGCGGTCTGTCTTAGTTTACCACCGACAGAGTTCTTAACTGGGATACGTAGTATGTTGAAGAACGTTTCAATTGAAACTTTTAAATTTGGTTGTAAAGAGGAGAACATTGAATAAAACATTTTCTCACTAAATGATACAAAAGCAGAAGCTGATCATTAATTTATTGTTAATTTACCTTTACAACTTACCCCTCATAGGTAAAAACTATCGGTTTGTTTGGTCAGCGGTCTGTACAGTTTAAGGGACGAGTATCTAATTAAGTTAAGAGTGAATGTCATTAAAAACCAGACATGGTCATCGAAATGGCGGACGTAGCTCAAAATTCGGTTTTGCTCATACTTTGCATACTGGTAGGTACTACTATAACACATATGGAAATAATGCTGATTTGTTCAAATCTTTACCGGTTTCAGAGAAACATCACAAAAACCGTAAACAGAGATTTACGTGACTGACGCTGCAAAAATTGGCACTTTTCTTTTACCTCTCGCGGACACGAAAATGCTATTTTTTCAATATTTATGGATGAGTTTTTGTGCTTTGGTACTTTTTGAATGATTTGGTTGTAAAAACAAACAATAAATCGTGCATCCGTGATTATCACGAATTTTCGCACAAGCTCAGTCGCATTATCTTTGACGACAGTTATTTGATACCTCGAAAATGATGCCAAACATTTCCTGTGGTACGTCAAAAAACATAGGCAATTGCCTTCTATCAAAAAGATCTAAGGCTAATCTCACTTTTTGCCACGTCTTTTGCTGGGACTTTTAATACTACAGCGGGTTCTCAAAGTTGGCAAATTTTCATATTCCGCCATGTTGAAATATACAACAAATCAGGGCATTTACTCTGCATCTCGGATTAAACTTGATTGTTTGTTCACAATAACATTAAAATTGACTGTTGAACACATCTTACAGGATATTTATGATAATTTTAAATATTTTCAAAGCCGAAAAGAAAGTGCTGCGCCGGCAGATCCGAGGAAGCTTTCGTCTTTCTATTGATAAACAAGTATCGGCTCACCTGTTTGGCTTATCGACACATCACACATGATACCATCGAAATGAATAGTCGCACTAATATTCCTTTTTCACTTCGCTTTGATTTACACCTTTTAAAAGCAGCACTTTCACTAATCAGTAGTTGAAAGGAACCGTTATTCCTGAAAACGTTTTTGAAACCAGGTGCAATCATCGTGAGCATAAACCGATTTCATTACACAGCACGTCAGTGTC
>JAOBYE010724999.1:0-10294 GCA_025403585.1 Parazoanthus swiftii
GCAGCACCGAGTTGTATGTTTTTGTTGCTCGTATTACCGTAGCTTAAGTCCCAACCCCAGATCGTTTTTAGTCTACGGAATAACTCTCATTATTATATGGTTGACTGATTTCGCATGCTGTGATTGGTCATTTTCCGGTCTGTAAGTAGCCGTACGGACCTCTAGTTTTGGAGCGGTAGTCATTTACAGCCTCACTTGCGTCAAATAATCAACAAAGCCATACAATAAACATCTTATTAGCCTCGTTTGCTCTGTCCGTACGGCAATTTACGGTTCTTCGTTTTCCTTCCTTGTTTTCTTGGCCATAAAAAGAAGGAAAAAAACTCGGTCCATAACTTGCCGTACGGACCGAGCAAACGAGCCTAAGTAATAAGAGGTAATTATGCACTGAGCTGAAGGGGTCAAAAAACGGTCTTCATATAAATTCTTTCTTAACAAACCGAATTTGTTTTGGTGCTCGAAACCATCGATGCCCAACCAATATTTCTTTTACAGAACTGAGTTTTACCCTTACCCTCGCTGATCAAATGAACAGATTTCTCTCCCTGATATGAGACCCCTTTCCTGTTAACGAGCTTTATATGTTTGTGGGGATGTGCAAATAAGCGTTTCATGAGATAACATCTTCCACTTGCTCCGTTCTATTTCTTGCATTTAACCTCAAGTTTTAGATTGACAAACAAAACTTCACGAAGGTCTATGGTCAGAGTTAGCATTTCTTGCAGTTTTTATACAACACTGAGAAACGGCTTGTAGTTGTAGTTTGTCATGTCAGCTTTGAAAGGAAATCACTAATCGAGAAGGCGGGCAAATATGAAGAAATGGATATTCGCTTTAAAATTGTTTTCATTCCTATACAGACATTTTTAGAAAAATCAAGACGACATTGTACCAATAATAACCCCGGCGGAGGGGGAAGGGGAGGGGTGCGTATTCCTTCACATACCACATGTGCTAATGTTTTATTATGTTTTAACTTAAAAATGTGTGTTATGCCAAAGGGTGTCGGGTTTTCAAACCGCTTTGTTCTGAATATGGGTATCGTTTTTGGGTCGACGAATCAGCAGTATTGCACATTTCAATATAGGAGGGCTGGCCTGAAAATGGGAAAATGTTTGAAATCGGATAAATGGGCCTGAAAACGGGTAAAGGTTTCACAAAACACAAAACACAAGGCTCATCCTCGTCCAATATTGTAGGCTGTATTCTTCCAATTCGAATCCAAAAAGCATTTACATATTGTTGCTGATCAATTTCATTTGCCTCATTAGTTGTTTTAATTTACACTCGAAAACTGAACCTGTAAGAAGTGGTGGACAGAGGGACCAACAGAGAAACTTTTACATTCAAATAAATTCATATCCTTTATTGATGTATTAAAGCCCAGTTTAACAAGTACCAACTGACACTACTTGGAAAATATATAAGCATAATTATGTGTGCGTGTGGAGGAAAGGGGAGGGGAGCAGGTATAACTAGACAGTTACATCTTTTTTTTATCAATTCATAATTTAAATATCTTTCTGTTAATTCTTATTTGGAGACGTTTCCATCGTGTGCATTTATTTAACAGACGCATGTTATAGAAATAATTAAACAACTTTGAACAAACCAGTTCAATTTTAAACACCATCATAAATTTCGTTGTTGCTAGCACACGCCGGGAAAGTCAGCCAGATAAAACTCAAGCATTCCGTGAGTCTCGGTTAGCCAGCTCCGTCAGCGCACCATGGTAATCTGACTTTCTAGTGAGTAATGACAGCTTCCCGTAAAGAGTTTTTCAATGCTATGACAATGGAAACATTTTAGAAGAAAACGTACATTTGTATCCCAGTCCCAGAATTGCGGTTTCTGCCAGTGGCTTAAAGACAAGAACGTGTAAAGGTTAATAACTCCACTAGACGGAAACTGGCCAGAATACGAGGGGGTGATCAGCGATCAGAGGACTCGAAGTCAGCATGACCCCAGCCTTTTCAGTCCTACCGCTCGGCCCCTGTAGTGAGTTTCTTTACTGCTCCGGTTGTTCAAAATGTAAAAGAAAAGAAATAATGCAATCCACCGGTCAGCAGATAAATCGCTATACCTGTATGACTAAACATAATTAATGATGTAAAGGTTCATTTTTTCAAAGTGCCAATAAACTCAGTTTTATTATTATCACTAAAACAATTATCCGTTCAGTACGGGTTTATCCACTGTAGAGCTGTATACCGGCTTGCGTATTTTTTGTAAGAACAATTTCATCAAAAGTTTCTAGATGAAATATTTAAATAGTTTACAGTGTTAACAGGAAAACACTAAAAACTTCATAGTCCATTGGTAATTCACATAGGGGCCGCGCGCGGCCACCTACACTCAATAATCATTTTTTTGTAAGAACCTTTTATAAGAACATGAGGCTGAAAATCGCTAAAAAATTAAGAACTTGTTAAGAACATGCTGAGGCTGAGAAAAGGTGAAGAACGTTTATTTATGATGATAACCTATTGTAAATGTTTACCACAGTGTTATTAAAAAATGTGCTTTTCGGTGGGCTTCTTGACTAAAGTTCGCAGATAACAATTTTACATCACAGGTTTTTTTCATACGGTACATGTATTATTTATATTGTCTAAAATCAGTAAAGATATTTTAAGAACATGTTTAAGAACACTTGAGGGTGATATCCCGAAAATAATTAAGAACGTTCAGCCTCAGTCGAAAAACTCGAAAAAAAGTACACGTGCTGTTTGCCCAGTTTTTAAAGACATTTAGAAGCGGCTCTAAAACTCCATTGTTTTTCTCGTACACTGTACAGTTGAATGTTTATAACAAAATCAATACGCTGTCAAACGAACCAGACATTACAAGTAGAATTATTGGCACGATGCTCAGTTGATCATGTCCCGTTCTAGTTCTAATGTATCTACCACTACCTTTTTTCTTACTTATTTCTCGTTTTGTAATTAAATTACGTGTTTCGGTTTTTCGTGTTTGTCACTTGGCACACATGCTAGTACGTTTCAAATTCCTTTGCAGACAATGATTCTCCAAATTTTCCCGGTCTACCTTGAGCCGGAGCAAGCGCAGACCCCACGCTTGCACGGCCAGGGTAACAAAAAATTTTAACCTGAAAGTGACAGTTAGACATTTTTGTGGCAATCACGTCTAGACAGAGTTTTGAAATACGTCTAGATGAGCGCCCCTTGCCGACTCACGTTCGCTCTGTGGCTTTATATACCAAGTGTCGAACAAGTTCAATCACCCAGTCCGGCCGGTTTTCACTTTAAGGCGACAAGTGCGGTTACGAAAGGCACAAAAGAAGTTGTTGTCCCGTTATCGGTTCTGTTTTACATCAGGTCTGTAATTCGGTCGATTCACACTCCTTCAGACAAAAACACAAAATAAATAGGAATGGGTGGCAAATGAAAGAGAAGAGAACAATTCAGCAGACACCAGCTTCTTCACTAAATTTAAGTCCTTCATCGGACAATATCTCATCGGAAGAGAGCTCAGCATGAGAGCGAGTACCATGGTAATGCGTGAAGGTTAAAATTATTACAATCTTCGGCGGGTAAAATCTGCAGTCACGTAGATATTTTTGGAAAGCAATCCGTACCATAAATATATGCAATATTCACCAATATCCACCATGGCTTTAATTGTTACATCATCACTGAGATAAAGGCGAGAAATATTTGGCCTTCAGCTATCAAAGATAAAACTGAAGAGGAATGCATTTTTTGAATTACCATGGAGCCAAACTTTTTACGGTTCCACGGTGGCTTGAACCTGTTGTTTGTACCTTATGTCACACGGAGAGACATGCTTGATCATGAAATCAGAATAATGCATGTTTGTTACAGGTTTTTCCGTTTTTTCCCATGGCAAGAACTGCTTATCGAGAGGTATCGAGAGGTCCCCGGTTACATTAATAACCATTACTTATTTATTTATTATTTATTTATTTACTTATTTGTATATTTCTATTCCGTTGTTGCGAAACTTTAGGTCTTCACTCTTTTAGTTTCATTTACCTGTCCGAGTGTCGAACCCGACTATTTTCTGCAGCAGGTAAGGGGCGGGCGCGGTGAAAGGGATGGAAAGTCTTTTTGAAGCTGAAGCCTGCTGCATTGACGGAGCTTCGGCAACAATATCACAAGAGATTTGATTTATTTTTGAATTGAGAAACTTAAAGTCAATTCTAAAATTGAAACCGTTAGTGAGCGGAGAGGGTGCCAGGAATTTTATTCGTTTAAAATTTAAGGATTTTGACTTGCAGATGAGCCTGAGTTTCAGCAGAACATTTTTATAGGCTGAGCAGGGCTTAGAAACAAATTTAAAATTGAGAGACATTTGAATTTTCGCATTTTTATTTTGCGTTTTGAATAATAATGCGTGAAGTTTGGCTTGACACGTCAAAGTACTTGTACTGGGAGTCGCTAATTTCGCAACCACGTGTACAGCAAATATCGAGACCGGTCAGCCCTGACCGACATGTGACACAACTTCAGCCAATCACAGGTCGGAAAACTGATCCGGTTGGCCAACCTTTTTCGCAATAAAACGGACATCGAACCTTCACCATGAGTCGCAGAAGGTCTTCAGGAACGGAACAGAACGAGGTTGCTAACGGTATCGAATCGAAGAAAAGGAAGATGGAACCTGCAGACACACAAAATAATACTTTCTTGTTTACTTCTGAGTCAGTTGGCGAAGGACATCCAGGTATTTGAGTGAAATTATTATTGCTTTAAGCTGGGCATTGTGATGCGGCTGCACCGCATGGATGTGCTGGTTTGCCTGATTTGTGACCGTCGATTTTTTCAGACAAAATCTGCGATCAGATCTCGGATGCAGTTCTTGATGCTCATTTACGACAAGACCCCAATGCTAAAGTCGCTTGTGGTAAGTTTAAAACAAGTAAAATTCAGTCGGAATCTTTGAAGGAGTGATGCAATGGAGCGAGACGAAATATTGAGAGCGAGAGAGGCTGGGGTTTTACCAGTAAAAAACTCGTCGGACTGCACTGACCTGTTTAACTATAGATGACTTGTTCGACAATTTTGGTTTGCCACTTTTTATCTCTAGTTTCATGCAGAGAAAACACGGCCCCCTTGGTTTCTTTGAATGAACGAATTTTTCTGTACTTTTTGTGTTCAATATTCCTGGGATTTGCCATTGCGAAATACAGATTGTAAGCTATGGATTACGCGACATTATAAGATATTGATTACGCGACATCCCGAATGTACAGTCAACGAGGTTGTAAAAGTAGCAGAGAATAGTGACAAAGTCGCTATCAAACAAGTGTACCGTATATTTTTTGAGAAATGTGTTGCGTGATGTTACGTCTGCAGTTGACGAGTTTGTACAAGCCAGCTGATTTGACTTGATCTTGATGCATATGTGCAAAAGAGAAAACATATTGTTAACAAAATAAGTCCATTTCTGTGAGATTTTGGCATTTTCTTTGATGCATTTCCGTAATACAGTTTTCTGTGATTTAGTTTACCATATTTGTGCCTTCCATTTGATTCTCTCGAAGCTGCAGAACTGTTTTTGTTTGTAATTTCTAGGCGTGGATAATAAGCGTCCCTTGTTGCACAATTGTGGTAACACGATAACTTCTTTTGTACATTACGCAATCCAAAGTACAGCTTTTAGGTGCCAACTGACTGGTTGTTGTTGTGCGATTGTTTTCCAATTTTTCGTCGAAGACCCGTTGAATCACCAAAGATACTACAAATAGTTGTTTGAGAATAATACCTGCCAGCTATCTGATATTCATGATTTTGTACAATTTTAAATATCGTCTTTTGATTTGCTCGCCTGTTAAGAGAATAAAAGAACAGGCAATTTGATCATACCTGAGAATATTTCAAAACTATCAAAAAAATCTGTTTCCAATTGTAAAATTATTATGGGTTTTGAATAGGGATCAGTTGGACCCAGGCCCTACCATCCCCACTTAACTGACTTGTGTTCCTCATTCAAGAAATATTTTTCAAGGTTTCACCTATTCCACACTTGAACAACTGGGTTTAGAAGGTTAACAGTATTTATGGAGTGGCAGGGAAGCATACTCTTCGGTTTTATGTAAACAGTCTTAAAAGTTGGAACATTTGGTAAGATTTCTGCCTCCCAACCCAGAGGTCCTGGGTTCAGTCACTGGCCTGGCTGAGGATTGAACATTTGGTTGACCTTCTTTCCCACTAAAGTTCACTCAGCTTTCCATCCTTCTGAGGTCAGTAAAATGAGTACCAGCATACATGGACAGCTGAGTAAAGCGGTTGCCAGAGGCGCCTATCTATTCTTTCAGTCCGCTGGGGGTAAACTGGTCATTGTGATGGGCCTTTGAAAAAGGTGCAACATAAATGTACCAATGACTTCACTTTTTTTAACAGGGTATTTTTGCTGAGGTTCATTCTTCGTAATTTTTGGGCATTTTGGTCTTGAACCATTTGAAGATTGTTTGTTGCTTATTTTTTGTAAACAGTTTTGCATGGTTAAGCATATGTTAGATTTGATAATGCAAAAACGAATTAGCTGTGCTATTTCATTACTGACTCTGGGCTCAGAAACAAATTTCATTATTTAGTCTTCAAGCATTGTTATAGCTCCAAATCTTGTACGACTTACAATCTTGTTATGGCTCAAAGACATAGTGTAGCTCAAAGACTTGTTGCAGCTGCAAGACTTGTTATGGCTTGAAGACTTGATGCAGTTAAAGGATTTATTGTTACTCAGAGACCTGTTATGATGAGACCAAGTCTTGTTAGGAATCTTGAATCTTGTCATCATTAGACCAGGAAACAATTAGAGAGGCTGTTTTAGAGCTGGAGAAAAGAGTTACAAGAGAACATTGCCCCACAGGGAGAACTTGTAATATTATTTTGTTCAAAGCTGCAGAAAGGGACTAGGGAAATTTACACTAGAAAAATAACCATTCCAGAGCTTTTCAAATTCAGCAGTTTGTTTAAGTTTAAAACCATAATTCCATTGAATCTTTCTCTGTATATTGTGTGCTTTTCATTATTTTATTTTATTATTAGTGGGTTTGGTAAGGCTTTGAGAATTTGAGTGGTAGTTGTGGAATTTGGAGAAATGGTGTGCTTATCATATTTTTAAAGGTCAGGGGTTTCCCTGGCAATAGCCCAATTTATTTATATCATTTACAACTTAGCTGGCTAACCTTCTGTTATTCTTTGGCATAATGCATTTTTTCCCCACATTAGAATGTTTAGATTTTCATACTGGAATTCTTCAAATTTGTACACAGCTTGTTTTTGAAGTAAAATGTACTATTTAAAAGCGACATCTGTTTCTTTTGTGTTACAAGATTTTATTCAGTTGTGAGCCTACCACACAACAGCCAAGAAAGGCTTTGATTTTCTCTGTTTCTCGAATCTAATATTTGTTGCATTAAATCTTGGAATGTTATTAATACTAGATTTTCTTGTTTTAGCCAATGAGGTGAATGGCTTAAACGATACCGCAATCAGCACCTTTCTGTATTCTGTGCTGTTGGTCTACCAAGTTCTTACTCGAACCATTACTTATAAAGTTTTCACCCTTGAAAAGTGTTCTTTTAAAATGTGTAGGGTAAATGTATGATTGCTACGATTGTCTAAGAACTTTTTTTGTCATGTCTGGTAAAACTTACAGTAATATTTTATCTTGTTCTCTTCAATGGTAACCGGCAGAGTCCGTTTCAAAGACTGGTATGATCCTGGTCTGTGGAGAGATCACCTCCAAGGCAAATGTGGACTACCAGAAAGTCATCCGAGATGCTGTCCATGACATTGGCTATGATGACTCGAACAAAGGTTAGTTAGTTAGCCTTTTCAGTGATCCACTTAGCAAAGTATTAAGCAAATAATATTAGATTTGGCACATGACAAGAATGCTGTCAAAATTATAGCCACCACTCCAACATCACATAATGGGACAGATCCTGCCCAACTTGACATTGTTTGCTACTCCAAACCTAGCCTGCCTGACCAAACTGATTTAAATACTGCTCTTCTGCTGTGTACGTAACTCCTCAGTTAGGTTTGGCACATGAGTGGAGTGTTATTTGAATAAGGCCTTAGTTGGTTAAGCAAAAAGACATGTTTTGTAGTTTGAGATAAATCTATGGACCTAATGGACATCTGTGCTATAATAAGTTTAAAGTACCAGTATAAAGTATAAATTTATTGTATAAAGTTACAGTGGTGCTAACAGCTGTTGTATTTGCCAGGGTTTGACTACAAGACCTGTAATGTTCTTGTCGCCCTTGAGCAGCAGAGTCCAGATATCGCCCAGGGTGTGCATCTGAACAGATCAGAAGAAGATGTTGGGGCTGGAGATCAAGGTCTTATGTTTGGCTATGCCACAGATGAAACTGAAGAACTAATGCCCCTTACCGTTGTATTGTCACATGGATTGAATAGGAAACTTGCTGCATGTCGCCGTGATGGCACGATGCCGTGGGTGCGCCCTGATTCCAAGACCCAAGTGACTGTCGAGTACAAGTTTGAAGGAGGAGCTGCAGTTCCCCTGCGTGTTCATACCATTGTTGTTTCAGTTCAGCATGATCCCGATATCACACTGGAGGAGCAAAGGAAACAGATCCAGGAAAAAGTAATCAAGGTAATGGCAGAAAAGAAAATTATTTTTAATTTCTCTTTTGTCTGGTGCTAGCCTCGTAATCCTGAACAGTGCTTATCTGCAATTTAAGCTTGAAGGGGTATCATTTGCAGCTGTTCAATATAACTGAGCACTGCCAAGCTTCTCAACATTTTTACTTTTAACATTTTGATCACAACAATTTTAATCTTTATAAAGAGACCCCTTTAACAAACATAAGATAAATGTCACGGACAAAGAGATTTTGGGGCTGCATTATGCTAGTTAAAATAATTTATCCCACTTGGCTACTTTTCTGATTTTTTTTTGGAGGGAGAATATGATAAGGTGTATATCCAATAATTCTCTTTTTTCAAAGCTACACATCCCAACATTATCCCAGACTTTCTTTATGTACCAAAAAATCTGAAAGTATCCCAGAACTTGACCACTTGACCATGATGATTTTACAATTTAAAAAGATCCCTTTGGAATGAAGTTCCCAACTTGAAAATCAGTCCAACAGTAAATTACCATTTTATATCTTCCCCTTTCAAGTTTCCTAGAAATTGAGCAATTCATGGCATAGTTCTTTTTGCAAGTACCTGTGGCACTTGTCAGCTGTATAAAATTAATGTAAAGTTCAGACTCCAAAAATACAGCAACTTTAGGGGATATACATTTTGAAACAAATCCGAAAATACACCAGCTATTTGAAAGTAGCACAAACTACCTTGTTTTGACCACATTTCTTCTATAACCAGGTTGATACATAGAATTTTTGTCACCTAGTTGCCCAAGTTTTGATCGACATGCTGACTCCTGCTGCATGAGACTCTAGAAACCAATTTTTGGTAGCGTAAGACTGACAAATTTCCTTTCTTTGTATTTTGCAGCAAGTTGTCCCAGCTAAATACCTTGACGAAGACACGGTGTACCACCTCCAGCCCTCTGGATGGTTTGTAATTGGTGGTCCACAGGGTGATGCAGGTCTCACAGGTCGTAAGATCATTGTCGACACTTATGGTGGCTGGGGAGCTCATGGTGGAGGTGCTTTTTCTGGCAAGGACTACACCAAGGTAAAATGAGGTTGTTTCCTTCAAACCTGACATAAATGTCTCCGGTTTGTGGTCTTGACTGATATCTAAATAAATAAGTTAGTGTGGAGAGTAATTAAATTTAATATTCTGAGTAATATGTATATGGCACTGTGCAATTCTAGTTGTGCTAAAATGGAAAACAATACCATATTTTGTGCTTGATTTAAGTGGAATTAGATCATTGTAATAGTTTGAAGAAAATAATGCTCATAAAAAATGTTAGTAGTCATAAATGAGTTTAATTTGGTTTTGCAGGTCGATCGCTCTGCAGCTTATGCTGCTCGATGGGTCGCAAAATCCCTGGTTGCAGCTGGTTTGTGTCGTCGAGTTCTTGTTCAACTATCCTATGCAATTGGAATTGCCCAGCCGTTGTCCATTTCTGTGTTCTCATATGGAACCAGTAAGAAGACTGATGATGAATTGTTGAAAATTGTCAAAGAAAACTTTGATTTGAGACCTGGAGTGATAGTCAGGTGAGGCAGAGCTTTGTTCTCAAATAATTGATATGATTGATCAATGTGTACATGTGTAAGTTTGTTAAACTGTTGTTGAAGAGCGATATTTTATTTATTGTCCATTACTGCCCAGTTTGGCTGGTGAGT
>JAOBYE010725021.1:0-24884 GCA_025403585.1 Parazoanthus swiftii
ACTAACCAGTACACAATCACTAGAGCACAAAGGAGGAGAAAATCAAAATGGATGAAAATGCCATTTATTTTAATGACATTGCTTTTATGTAAAGCCACGATAGAAAGGAGTGTTTGGCAGTTAGGAAGAACCAGTGCCTCGTTTCCTCCATTTTGCTGTGAAGCATCAGGAGCGAGCATGCGTTGTAAAGTATACCACTGTCCTGAAACCATAGCTGGCCCAGAAAACTCAAGGAGGTTCGGTACCCAAGAGTTTAGAGCGTTTACACGGAACGAATCGGATAAAAATGGAACGGATAAAACTTCGTTTACACGAGCACATTTATCCGATCCGTTCCACTGTTTTCGAGTAGTGTAAACGGGCCTTTAGAGTCCTCAGTAACACAATACTGGCAAGTTTTTGTCACGTGTGTCGGTTTTCATTTCATTTGTCATTTGATTCCCTATGGATTGAGTGAAAACGCTCTATAGATCGTTTTCACATGTGACGTTAAATTAAAGTTTCTACTGTTTGTAAGTCAGTCCACTTCATTTGTTATGAACAAACAGCTTTGCTTGGCAAGCACATTTTTGGCCGCCATCTTGGTACACCAATATGGCCGCCGTACTCTAGTTACAGTAAATAATTTTAAAATTGTTATTTGGCCAATATCTCGCTTGCAAAATGCCCTGCTATTCAAGCATTTTGGCCACTTGTATACTGCTCTATAAAAACAATCAAAATATTGCGCTAAAACCAGTTTCGTCTCAGACAGATTGCTGATCAAATTTGAATTGTGTTTCTAAAAACTTAAAACCAAGCAGAGGCAGGTCTATGACAACATAGAATAATAAAGATTATTATATGGCCGACTGATTTCGCGCGCTGTGATTGGTCAATGTCAGGTCCGTAAGTAGCCGTACGGACCTCTAGTTCTGGAGCGGCCTCACTTGCTTTAAATAATCAACAAAGCCATAAAAGCCCTATAATAAACATCTTATTAGCCTCGTTTGCTCGATCCGTGCGGTAAGTTATGGATCCTCGTTTTTTCCTCGGTCCAAAACTTGCCGTACGGACCTCGCACTCAGCTAATAAGAGGTATATATCTGGGAAAGTTTCCTCATTTGTAAAAAATTCGAATTTCTAAGAAAACTGCAGGAAACTTGAACAGACTGATTCCGGGAAAATTCCCTCGCCAGTTCGTGATATTTGTCAGTTCTGCTGTCTATTCCATGTCTATGTATGTTACGTTTTCCAAACATGCTTTTCAAAAACGATTTCTAAATATTGCGCTAGAAGATTTTTCTTAAAATTTTGGTTGGAGACTAACAATCTTACAATGAAAAGCTCCTGGTGAGATTTCACTACGAAGGTACATGAATACATTAGAGCATAGCCCGGAGGGCGATGGAATTGAAAATCTTTCGTCTGGAACATTCTGAATATGTTATAGACAGAAACAGACGTTTTTTTCTAAGTAATTTGCTACCAGTTGATACGAGTATTCCTGGTGTTTCTATTCCCGACTAACCCCAAACAAATGCCCTGCATGCCACTTCATTCCCAAAATAGCTGGGATCCGGGGGACTTTTCCTTATTTGAATGTACAAATACTGATTCATGTCTCGCTGAGCTACAGAGAGTTAAAAGTTCTTTAACGAAAGTCAGGGATTTGGGGTGAATTCCTTTCGCAATGGATGGCACTTACAAATCAGTTCTCATTGCCAATAACACAACGGACACTCAGCTCACGCTTTTCATCTACTTGTCTGACGACCCTATTTGTTGGTTGTCGTATTCGTCCAAGATTATTCTTCCTGGTGATAAGTATCTTCATCGCGCAAACGACTGCTTCAAGTTTAAAATCGAAGCTATTGACGTTGCTAACAAGAAGTCGACAGTTGTACCCCTGCGAAAATGGACTGAGGACAGGTTTTTTGATGTTCCAGTCAGCCTGCAATTCACGGAAAGCGACCTTGACAATCATCCCCAAGAGAGAAAAATCTGCGTTCGCAAAATTAACAAGGAGAAGGAGTTGGCCGAGGGAAACGGTAAAAACTTGTACGAACTATTGAAGCTGAACATGGCCGACGTGCGAAAGAAATCTCGAGAAGAACAAAATGAGCTGATCAAGAAAGCATTTCATAGAGAAATTCGTCGCTGGCATCCAGACCGTAACCCTGACTTGGTCGATGATCAAATCGCACGCGAGGTCATTGTTGCGTATGATGTGCTGCGTGACCCAGAGAGACGAGCCGTGTATAATAGAATGGTTGATTACGATAGCGGTTGGACAAAGTCACGTTGGCGGGCTGTGTTCTGTCCAGAATGTGAAACTGAAGAGCAGAAAGAGGCCCGAAAAAATCGACTGTTACAAATAGGTTTGTCAGTGGGGTTGACTTTGGTTGGAATCGGTTTATCTGTCGCAACTGCTGGACTGGCTACGCCTTGGATGGTGGTCGTCGGGGGGGTCATCGGAGGGGGTCTGACTGGAGCTGGAATTCAGGGGGGACAACGAGCAATCCTGAATCGCAGCTCGATCGAAGATGGATGTGAGTGGAAAACGTACGGTAAGAGTGCTGGGTTAGGCTTTGTGAGCGGGATGCTGACTGGTGGAGCAGCTGTTGGAATCACTGCGAAAGTTGCGGGTATCGGGACGGCGGCATTTGAGGCGGCGAATGCCACTACTGCTCAGTACATTGCTATCGGGGCAGGCACGGGGTTAGTCGGTGGAGTTGTATCGTCTTTGTCGGGCGATGCTGATAGGAAGTTTGTCGACAAGCAAGATGTTACTTGGAAGCAGGTTGCAGGACACGCCCTCTGTGGGGCTGCGGTTGGCGGGGCAGCTGGCGTAATAGGAGGGGTGGTTACAAAGGCGATTGCTGGGCAGAGTGTAGCGGCATCAGCTGCAAACTTGGAAGGCGAGGCGGCCGAGCAGGTCATAATTAGGACTGGGGGAAAGAAACTTGGGGATATGCTTGCAAGGAATGTGAGTAGGGCGGTGGCCGAGGGAGGAGTGGGGGCTGTGGTTGACTCGGCGGGACATTTCCTGGAGGAACGCTTGGACGACTCTGTGGAGAATCGACCCCCCGCTGACCACGTGATCGATGCTGCTAAGAACTTAGCCACTGATGTCTTGAAAGAAGGAGGGAAAAGTTTCGCGGCTACACTCGGTTCTCATGCATTGTCGGAAATAAAAGTGCGACGAAATGCATCCAAGACCCTAAAAGGTTCCTCTATAAAATACAGCAGCTTGAGCCATGAAGAAAAACAAATTTGTAAGCATAATGAACGACAAAAACTTGACGAAAAAAAACGCTCGAAGTATGTCAATTGGAACAGCTGTAAGGGGTCTCGTAAATACAATGTGCTTGAGAAGCAGAACGTCGACGAAATTTGCGACCGCATTCGTCAGGTTACGAATGATTCTTGTTTCGAAGACCCTTTGTCGCACAAGGGCCGAATACGTTACTTATCAGAGGGAGCTTGGTTGTCAAAAATGATCGTTAAATATGATCTTCAGAGTCAAACAATCACTAAAGAAGTAACCGAAAGTGGAGAGTCGGTTGAGCTTCCGGCGGAAGCGTTTAATATCACAGTGAAATTTCAAGTTATGCGCTTCATTGAAACATGGTGTGATATCAAAAAATACGACCGCTTCAAGAAACAATGGATCGAATCTAGCGAGGTTCACGTCTTTTATTACGAAAAGCCTCCAGTTCGTACCTTTACAATTCGTGGTTCGTTGTACTACGAGGCAATAATGAATGTAACTAATGAACTGTACGAAGAGCTGCTAGATATGTGAAGTACGGGACTCGTTATGTTATCATCCGCAACCGGAAAATGTACATGTTTGTGGCGTGAGTGTATCTTGATATTCGATGTATATTGCATGGCTTGTAGTGGACTGTAGGTCAGGCAGGAAATTGTTCCGTTGCGTGTTAATTAAAACACTGCATGTAATATAACAGAGAACTAACTGATACAAGGACTGATGAGGTTATAATCAAAACTGCAAACGATTCTGTTGCTTGAATCAGTACTAGTGTTGTTAGATAAATATCAGATGACGTCAGGTTTATAATGAAGTGTGCAGGCCGTGTTTTGTCTTCATATTGGAACTTTTTCTTACTGCATAATTGGTAATGCTGAGTACTTGCGTGACAAACTAGGACAGAACAGCCAATTGCAAATCGAGCACAGCAATTTATATATATGCGTGAAGTTGCCGGGAAATAAAAGTTTTATACGCGGTATATGTGTAAAGTGTTTCCAGTTATTAGAAATAAACATTTGTCGAAAATGTATCTTATCAATCATATTTTAAAAATCATCGACTTACACTCTTTTTTTTAAGAACCAGTAAATTTTAACTGAGGCTGGCTGTTCTTGAACTTCAGACTTAAATGTTCTTAATCCGTTCTTAATCCAGAACATCATTAAAGCGTAGAACGACAAATCAAACAAGATTGACATCCGGTTTAAAGAATCTTCAAAGAAGGGTTATGGATCGTAAAGTACCTTGTCACACTTTCAGTTCTCTTTTTCTGATTTTTTTTTCGCTACATGTATTGTTTAATTAAACTATAAATCATTTGAACGTGCGTGTTTTAGTTCAATCAGAAAATACTGTGGGAAGGAATTTTCCTATATCAAGTTCCTTGGTCAGCGTCAGTGTGTTCTTCGTTTGTTCTTAAATTTTGGCCAAAATCCAGGCTCGTGTTCTTAAAAAATTGTTCCTTTATGAAAAAAAGAGCGTATTTGTTGGCAGTCAGAGATCCTACTCGCTCACACCAGTTATGTGGACGTACAAATTAGTAGAGCCTGAATACAAAAGCTGTAATCCGTTAGGGCATACTGATCTTATTGTGCATATTAATTCTTAGAGTATGCAAGGTTAACGGATACTTATAAAGGATCTACATTATTTATTCAATACTTTGAAAATGGCCCTTTTTATATCGGATCTAGAGGGCCTGGATCCTAATTCTGGAAAGAGGGGGCCGGAAATCAGTATTTGGAAGTTAATTTTAGTGATTTTCTTTTAAAGTTTTTGTAAAATTCTTGACAAAAAGGGGGACCGCGACCCATCCCCTAAATCCACCCTTGTTATACGGGTATGGAGGGTCGCTTCATTCACCAAAGTTTGTTTGTCTCTTGTATGCGATCATCGGCGAAACGTCTGAACAAAAAAACCTGGGACTATAAATGTATTTCCTTTGTCGCAAAGAGTGTGCGTTGCATGGCTTACAAACGTCCTTTCGCAAAGCGCTTGGTTAAAATGTTACTGGCCAAATTCATGTAAACGATAACTGAAGGTTGAACAAAATTAACTTTGAAAATGTCTGCATTTTTCCTTGTTTCTTTTCTTTTTGTTACATTTCGATAACACTTAAAAATTATGGTATAAGGTTCATACAAAAATTTAGCCTCCCCTGCAGGTAACTCAAAAATGAAATTACCGAATGATGAATCAGATAGGGTGAATGATGGCTATTGTAGGCTAATGTATGGTTAATGAGGGTGAAGGATCTAGGAGGTTTAAGCGAAAAAAAAGGAATGCATGGGAGAAGGAGTGGGCTTCCTTTTTTCTCATCACCTCAGTCCCCGACTCGCGGCCTTTCCGCTCGCCCCTTCCTTCACCCCCATTAACCGTACATTTGCATCCAGTGACCATCATTCACCCTATCTGATTCATCGTTAGCCGAATTTCACTTTGGATTTGCCGGCTGAGCTGAAGGGGATTAAGCATCTTGGGGTTTCAACTTGACAAACATCGAAGCTTGTAGAAGGAGAATGTGTTTCAGCTAATTCCACAACAAGAAAGGGTGCATTTGGGGTTATCTTCCATATCGAAATAGAAATGTTAAGTTTTCTGTCGCTCTATAGTAGTCGCTTCAATTTTGATTTCACCGCATGTCGCGCCAAATTGTTCCTGGTAGAAGTGTGGAATATTTGAAACCAAAATGTTCATATTCCGGCTGACCATCTTCCCAATTTCGATATCTCGAAAGCAAATGTTCATCTTGGTTCATATTATGAAGACAAATACTCATATACCAAGTCAACAATAAGACAGACAACTTTATTTGCTGTAATAATTATTCCCGCAAAAAAAAAATCTTCGATATTCCAATTGATATTCCTGTTCCCTTCAGTACGGAAAGTTCATTATTACAACCGAGATCAGCTTTCTCTACTCCTACTATTTATACAAATTATGGAAAGATTAGCTTGAGATATCAAGGACCACTTAGGTAAAACAGTCCATAACACCAAAACACTAAAACACCAATCAAGGCAAAATTTTTAAACAGAAGATCAAAGCACGGTTTCTTAAAAATTTACATTTAAAATCTGCTTCTCCCAAAATCTTTAAGAGGCGTTTTCAGTCTCTTGTCTTTGCATCACGCTGGCTTATTTCATAAAAATCAATTTGTGAGTGTGTGTGTGTGTATTGGTGTGTGTGCAGATCTGTAAGGACCGTTTTCTCGACCGCAAAACAACTTCCAAAATACTGTAAATGTGACACTACCTCCGGGGTCCCAGCACTCATATTATTTGTCATCTCAATCTCTGAAACTTATTAACTGCAAATTGAGTGTAAATAAAATACATTGTTGTTGTTGTTGTTGTTGTTGTAATTGTAGTTTTCAGCCGTTTTGCGAGCAATAAAGCCGAAATGTTTTGTTGACAGCATCTACTGTTTGCCGCAATTTGTTCCCTTCTTTCGGTGATTAGTTCGGACGATAGGATCTGAACTACTTTCAGTGGTTCGGCCAAATTCACAATATTATCGGCGATTTAAATTTGTTGTGTTTTTTTTTCTTTTTGGAATGAAAGTTATTTGTGCCGGTAATGTGCGACAATTCTAGCGGCGGATCTGATTATGCTCCGTGCCGGCTACCGTGGCGCCGAGAAAAGCTTTCGCGACCACGCTCTGACTGACTTTCTTTCCCAATTGGTCAGTATCCATCAACGTTTTATCAAGGAGTCTCCAACAATTTCAGTGACATTGCTGGCTTGGGGAGGTTCAGTACTCCTCAATCGTTTTGTTAGGGGTGTACAACGTGCATCTTGAAACTCTTACCCGATTTATGAAAGGTTACCTGCTAAATTATTCTCTCCTGTCCAGGGCCGGTATTACTTTGACCCCTGGTCGTGCGTTATAATTATGTATTGCATGCTCATAGGTTCTTTGGTCGTTCAAGTCGTTTTTATGTAAAGTTTCGCGGGGTGCAGAAAATCAAAGAACATGTAACTAAAGTGTGTCGAGAATTTAAACTGTAGTTTTGTAGACGGGTTAATTTTTATTTTTAAACAAAGTTTTCAGCGACTCTTCTAGTTTCTTGTTACATAGCTAGTTACGTATATAGGATATTTGGCCGCTATAGGAAAGAAGAAGTTGGCGGGTTAATAGTTTTATGATTATTATGTACAAGAGTCATGAACTCTATACTCAAAATAGTCCAAAACTTAAAAGCTGTTACAAGCTGTGTGGTCAATCTGGTTAGATTAAAGTCTATTTTTTGGACTTTCGATCAAAAAGAGACCAGCCTGTAGCACAGCGCGCTCCAGTATATTAACGGATTTTCCCAATCTCGCATTAAATTACGAACTTTAGTTTGTTGTTTGTTAATAAGCGCTTTTTTTAAATATTATGCAACTTAGTCGGTTTTACAATTGCACAATAGGTTCTCGACACATTTAAAAAAAGAGTGAAACAAATCTCTCGTCTCAACTCAAGTATTGAAGTAACACACTTATTCTTAAGCAGTAACTGTAGGGAAAATCTAATTATCTCGGGATTAAGCTTAACTTTGCGGTTAAAGTATTGTTGAGACGGCAATAACAATAAACGTGTGCTCGGGCTACTTATCTTCGACTTAATTTTCCTGTCAGTGGTGTTTGTTCAGTGCTGGTTGATTTCAGTAGAACACCCGTCCACACAGGGACGTCCTATGGAGAGTACTATAAACTACAATGAAAAGGAAATTAAAAAATAGGGGTTTTCCATCAACAATTCAGGGTTTCTAATTATCGAAACTCATTTTAGAAATGTTATTCATTATCACATAATTGCTTCTTTCACACCAGTGACCGAGCTATAACTGATTTCCACACACGATTTTAATTAAAACATTTGTTAAAATGTTTGCTTATAGAACACAAGTTTTACACCCGTTTATATCGCGTTGTTTTTTAGACTCTCGTTTGTCGTTTGTGATAAAATCTCAAGCAACACGACTTCATTGTTTTTATTCAATTTCGCATACACTTGGACTCGATGCTCGTAAATCATTCATGAGTGCACTCACGATGCGAGAAGCCCTTTGCCAATTTTAGACGATTATTAATCATTCACAAAGTGTTCCAAATGAACTTGAAGAAATGACAACTTTTAATGTTCCAGCTTGTGCTTTTGAAAACGTTTAGTGCTTGTCACATGGCACAGAATTCCAAACATATTTTCATCCGTTGCCGAAGCAATTCACCTCCCGCAGAACTACATTAAAAAAGAGATATATAAATCAACGATAAAATCAGCGTTTAAGAAAGCGTGTTAATTTGGGAGATTATTATTGTAGAGCAGATCTCTCGCCCCATGAGGTAAACTACTGGCAGTAATAAATGACCTGGTGTGTACACGTTTTATTGTTTTAATTGTATCAATATTAGGTCCTCCGGGTAAAGGGCAGAGATTCTTTGTTGTTGCCATGTTGTGTTGGTCAGGGCAAAAGTTTCCGTAGTCAAAAACTTGACACCCCACAACAACAGCTCCAGAACTCTTGATAAGATCGGCGTTGCTCCCTTAGGCGTGGCCCCGACAACACGATCACGCTTTTTACTTTTATTTTTTGTTGCGGTGTAATTTCTGAACACTCCTTCCCGGGGTAATAATTGCCCGTCGTGAAACGAAATATCATCTCGAGATAAGATTTGGAGGAAGATAAACTTAATGTGTACGTTATCTTTTAACGGTTGCTGTCCATTAATTTAGCTTTGATTAGTCGCTTTCTATTTTTTGATTCGTGAAATGGTGAATGCTCAAGTGAATCTCTGTATGACAAAATCTCAATTTGGCGTACACAACACGAGTATCGCACGCAAGCACAAACATGACAAATATAAAATTAATTCTTTTGAAATCCTGGAACATTTTATTAGCTTCGCGAACAGTTCTTTTTGTGATTATATATGCCATTAAAAGATATTTTGTCCATTTGAAGATTAGATTGTTTTAATCTAAAGTTGTACGTATTATTCCAGTTAACCAGAACAGAAAATTAGTACAGTCCGCTACTGTTAATTTAAAACCGTTTCTCGTGAAGACAATATTAAAACTTCGTGTATTTTAAAAACAGTTGTTAAATTAACTCAATACGCAGTCAATATCAGTGAATACTGCCGTCAGTCGTGCTAGTAGGATATCATGTGACAAAGTACCATGCGATATACGTCTTTTTCTGTTCAGTTGTGTTTAACAGAATCTTGTCATCTTTTTAGATGCACTTTGCGTAGGGGTTTACCTCCACCAGATGATAATTCAAATTAGTTTTTTTTTAAAGAAAAAATTTTGTTTTAAGGCAATAAACCCCATTTGACTAGTTGAATGCGACAACACAAAAATACTACAGCACTGCCAAGTTCAAGACATTCAAAGATCAAACTCAATCCATTGTTCACCTTGTTCTCTCTTTTATCTTAAGATATGCTGTGGTCGCGACACGCTTTGTGCGCCAAAGTAAACTGAACATGAAAACTTGTTTGCGCTTGGCGCGTGTAACTACAATACTTACATGTGGACATATGTGTCGAGATAAAACATGATATCCGGGTTTAATGAAGAAAAAATGAAACGCAAACAATGACTTTTTCGTTTACTCTTGAGTAAATTGTACTTTAAGAATAACACTGTTGTAAGTTGAGAAAGATAACTTAACCACTTTCTTTCGATAAAAGCGCGGCCTTTCTTTGAAAAAGTATGTGCATTCGTCACGCGTTGTTGTCAGAAAGTACATGCAGTTCAGAAACATTTGTCACTGCAAAGCGTGGAGCCTTTTCTCAGTTAAACATTTCCAGAAAGCACTTGTACTTTGTGGTGTTTCCGAGTGTGGTCGAGAACTCGATGATTAAAACGGATTGGACTGTACATATTCTTTAAATATTTTGATATCAGTTGACACAAAACACCAGCAAACTTGAATTCTTCACCAGCTTGTTTATTAGTTGAATTATATGAGTCATGGTCAAGTTATACATATCTATCAAAGGCATAATAAGTCAGGAAACATCCCCGCACTTCACTTCATTGGCTTTGTTGCCAATTATCAATATAGACATAGTTAAAAGTTCCTATTGTACGCACACGTGACAAGCCGTTAGAGCTTATACTGCACATAGTTATGGAAATGCCTAAGCCATTGCTGAATTATTAATTACTCTTCAATAAAAAAATCTTTGTTACTTTGTACAATCAATTCACAAATTTATATACAATTCTAGTGAAAAAGTAAGTTTAAAGCAGTGATTTATAATGCAGGTGCTTTGAGGTGTCTTCGATGCAATTTCCATATAGTTCCTAATGTTCATTGTTCGATTTCCCCATTTGCGCTTTGTTTTCGTGCAATTTTCGGATATGTTTTTTGAGGTCGAAATTCCTACAGAAGCCTTTTCCACATTCTTTGCACGTAAATGGTTTCTTGTCATTGTGAGTGTGCATGTGGAATGTCAGATTGTACACTTGATGGAAAGCTTTTCCACAGATATGGCACTTAAACGGTTTCTCGCCAGTATGGGTCAGCCGGTGATTTTTATAGTTTCCTTTCTGGTGAAATCCTTTTCCACATATATCGCAGACAAATGGCTTATAATTGGCGTGGATACGAATGTGAGTGTTCAGAGTGGAAGACCTATTAAAAGCCTTTCCACAGATGTTGCATTTGTGTGGTTTTTCCTTCGTGTGGATGATTTTATGGCGGCACAGTGTACTTGCCTGCCGAAACCCCTTCCCGCAAATCTTACATTTGAACGGTCTTGCCCCAGTATGCACGGGCATGTGGCGGGTTAAGTTGTAATGTGCGTTGAATATTTTTCCACAGACCTCACAGGTAAATGTCTTAGGAGCGCCATTTCTGCGTTTCCTGCCAGCATTAGTTACATTGGCGGTCGTTTGGATAAAGGCTGGGTGTTTAGCACTGTCAAACCCGTCCAGCCCGGGAAAGCAAGTCCCCGGCATGAAAATACTGGCTCTTGGAAATCCATCGTCGCTTTTGGTTGGTGAAGGGACTAGTGCACCATCAAGAAATCTCGGGCTAGAGGCTTCAGATCCAAAGGGACTTGAACTGGTCGGGAACTGTAAGGCTGAAGCAGAAATGTCTGTGGGGCTGTTTGCTAACGGGTAGGAAGCAAAAGTGAACGGGTTGAAAAAACGAGCCTTCGGGCTGAACTGTCCTTTTCCAGCTTGTGTCGTCGGGTCAAGCGTTGTAAGATTCAATTTTATGGGCTTGAAGATCTGTGCCGGCTCGATTTCCACTCGTATTGGCTGCCACACATCCGTTGGGTCAACTGGGAGAGCTGCATCAGCTGTAAAAAAAAAAATGGAAAGAACATCCTTAGATTTTGCTGTGTCTATTTTGTGATAATGAATATTTAATGTTGTACGGCATCTCAAGAGCAGAGAAAGCAAAAAGGTCTTTATCCAAGATTTCGAAGACTATTGATGATTTTTTGTCGAGTTCGTGTTTATAAATCTTAGTACTGGGCATGTTGAACATGTCACTGTAAATTTCTACCTACCTTCCTCCCATATAGAAGAAGTGGGGAAAGTTTTCTTGAGCTTGACCAGAAATGACCGAGGCATATCGTTTGACCTTACGCACAGTTATATTAGTTCGCGTTAATCTTTTGATCTGCTCTCTCAAATCTTTCTTTTTGAGAAATTCTTGAAAACGAAATCAACTTTGAGTAGAAAAAACTCCAAGCGAGATGTGTTGACTGTTAACGGTTAAAAAGTTGGACAAAGTTTGAAAGTCTAGGATAATACGTGATGCCAGCAGTTCAACTGACTAATTTGAATGGCGCGTGCCGCTTTTATAGCATCTCATGTGCTCTTTTCTCTTTTATGTGCATTATGTCAGCTGAAAAGAGGGCAATGCAAACAAAAACACAAGGCAATGCGATCCAACCGCGGTCGCTCCGCACACTTTATCATTGGATAACCGAATTTGTATTCTTTGATAGGCACGCGTCAATGACCAATCAGAGCTGGTCATTGCGGCACGCTTAAGAACACTCGTAGACAATTGAAGTGTACTACCCACGCCCCACGCTCCTAATTAGCACCTAATTGCCAACTCTAATTTTCGCTTTCAGAATACTAACCCTACAATTCCCAGCTACACTAATTTTTGCAACTGCTCTACTTGTTCCATCGATGCTGACCCATCCGACTGCTTGCTAACTAAAAAAGCTTCTTGGTTTTGAGCTCGCCAAGTGCAAATGTTCTCATTTTATCGTTTTAGTATTAAGCCTTTCCGGACTTACCTCAAGGGAGTTAGCAAAGAACAGCACCCCAGGAACGGACAGCTGTCTGAATATTTTATCAGGATTTACAGAAGGAATGTTTAATCATTTTGATAGTACAACAGCTATTTTCGTGCCGTGTATTTAATGAATGCTTCTGTTTGTCTTGGTCTATTCCGAAGGGACAGTTCTTTTGTAGATGAGCTCATTTTGAAATGATTAAATTCAAATTTAAATTAAGTTCTTTTATCCATTTCAAACCCGGTCGCGGTTTGTTGCTCCTTAAGTGAGGGAAGTTGCATGTAATCTGGAAAGAACAGATGTTTTCGGGCATCGATACCGGAGGGGAATTATCATACCGAAAGAAGAAACTTTAGAAGCTATTACTAAGCAACGACAAACAGAAACGATACAAGAGACAATACCGTCAAAGTTGTTTGATTTTCAGGATATAAAGTAAACGCAATCAGTGTGCAATGTTCCATTTTTCTGTAGCGAAAACGCGCAAGAATATTAAAATAACTTTTTCCATTCTTGAAAAACAGCAACGGCAGTGTTGTGCAATTGAAATTAATTTGTAATTGTGCAATGGCGATCAAGAGGATATAAATATTTCAGCACTGGCTCAAAGACCAAATAAATACATTCCTAATTGAGTATTATTCGATGCTCAGGAGCAGACGAATTTCGTGCCGTACCTTTTTGCATCAAGACAATAATATGTTTCTTATATATTGTGATATTGTCTGGGGCTGTTTTCAATTGGTTTCTTTTCTCTGACCAGGTGTGAGCTGCTTTAGATTACGGAGATTCTGATTTTCACGCTAACACCCCGGTACTCCATACTTTCAAAATTGCCCAAGTTTAGCAAAAAAAAGTGGCAATTTGTCAACTCACGGAATTCATTTAAACAAGCTTCTGTTCAGCTTGTCATGTGTAACCTTGTGGATAGTTTGATTCGAACCAAGTTTACTTCTTTAACTCGAGCCAAAGGTGAAACTTTCAGAATACAGTCTTTGTAGTTAAAGAACAGAAACTAATCCTGCATGCGTCAGACACAATGGATAGCCGCGTGTCCAAGATCGAAAAGGATTGTAATGGAAATTTACTTGTCAAAACACAATGCCTTCATATCCAACAGCACGCGTTGTCTTCGAATTACGACGCCGATTTGACCAAAACAGAAGCCACAAAATGCATTTTGGGGAACTTAGTTCTGTTTCAAGAGTTAACGAGTTTGTATGAGGGTAATAGCATTAAGAAACGGGTTTTGATAGCTTTAGCTTCGCTGGATTACAGGAGGTTGTTAAGTATGAAAAGGGGTACTGTTCACAAACTTTTCATTCCTATAAAGTAAAGAGTTTCCAAAATAAACACCAGTTAGAATAAGATCAAACTGGGCCACAAGCAGAAAAACACAGTTGTTTGTAATAATTTTGAAAAACCAATCAACAAACATCTTACTCTTCATATCTTCCATTATTTCCAGGGACCCAACTGAGATATTTTAGCGAGATTAGCGAAGAGCTTCAGCTTTACAAAATACCGTGTTTCTTTGGTTACATGGCCTATTCATCTTCTGTTTACATTCGCAAAACACATCTACAAATGGGTCACACGTTTTAGCTATACTGTGGTCAAAACTTTCCAGGTCACAAAAACTCCGCAATTTGTTAAAAGTTTTAAAATTAACTCTACTTCTTTGAACAAAAACTTAGGAAAACAACAAGGGAAGGGTTTCTATTTTAAAGCATTAAGCGCTTTTCAATTTTCTCGTATCCACAGTTAAGAGCTACACGTGTTCAGAAGAGAAACTCAAAACAAACTGAACTCTGGTTCGTTAATTTTTTTCATAAGTAAAACGCGCGCCAAACAGCAGCTAAATCTCCCATTCGGTAAACTAAAACGTCAAGAAAATGAAAATAATGTTATTTTCTAATGAGACAACCAAGCAGAAGATGTAGTATTTTTAACTGGCACAAGCTCAATTTAAGTTTAATTACGACAAGAAAACAACTATTTTTGCTTTTTAGTATCTCCTAAATCAGTTCAAATCCTTTCAAATGAAAATAAAATTTGGCACACGGCGAGCTTGTTTTGTCCAATTAAAAATCTGTTATGGGTTTAGTCAATTCTGCGAAAACAAGCACGATGGTATAATAAACATCGAAACTCCACCTGGTAGGGTCACGGCGCGCGTGCTTGATGAATGACAGGGCGCGTGGCGCTCTCGAGCAAACAAAATGTTTATGGAGAAAAGAACCTGATCAGACAGCCAGTCAAGTACTCTCAATATATCAAAACATTAATATTCCAATAAGTAATTAAACATTGCGGCGAGGCCCCGACCGCGAAAAGTGTTTTGTTTCCGTTTAGTCGCGTGTCGGCTCCATTGTGAGCGATAAATCTTGAATAGAAATTGAATGGTCCATTCTTCTTAATTGGCCCAAAATATCTTTACTACTAATGATCGTTGCTTTTTCTTCGACGCAACTGCTACCGCGAGAGAAATGGGGCAGATGGTTTTGACGACATGTGTCCGTACACACAGAAATCCATCTGTACAAAATCACTTTTAAGGTTTTGTCTCACAACAAACGAAAAGATTTTGTACATGAAGGTAACTTCGTACACTAAAAAAGCTGCACGTCCAAAAATTCTGAAGTGAATGAATTTAACAAAAGAACTCTGGAAATACGGGTGACATATTGAGACTAACAAGAAATCTAATCTCATTAAGTGTCTTTATAACTGCCAATAAGTACTGTAGCGCCTTTAGGATAGTCACTGATTTAGGCGGGAAAGTGCTGTGTATTACACGAGGTTGTAGTTTTCCCCTACACTGCCTACAGAAGAGTATCATTTTCACAATTAGGATGAAGGGGGAAAAAAGTTCCATCTGACACCCTTAAAAAATCAAGGCTCTCGATTTGTCACAATGACTGAATAAATCAAGTGAATTGTTGTTGTTTTTAAACATAGCTGCGTTTATTGAATAGAATCGTGAAGAAAAGTCTTTTTTTAACGTAAATATTTATTTGGATTGATTTCTGGACGTATAAGAAATGGGACGATTAGCGAGATGGCGCCAAATGTTCGAGTAAACAAAGCTTTAGAAATGGTGACAACAAGTTGTCCAGCGAAAGTAAAAAAGTGTCTTATCCTCTTCTTTAGCCTCAATCGCGTTGAACCGAATTACAAACTTATGAACTCTTATTTGGTTTATAAAACTTCAGTAAAGCCAATTTGCTGATCGCTAAATCCTTTTCACAATAGTTTTAAGTAGCTTTAGCAACTTGTAAAGCCATTTTGGCTTCAAAATCAATTATTCTCTTTGAACGAAAACCGCCCTTAAACAGATCTTTCTATGCACAAAGCTACACAGTGGGGATCTATAGTTCTTTTAATTTATCGAACTTATAATTAGCCAAATCCGCCCAACGGCCAAATTCGCTTAATCAGTAGCCTAATTGTCCAGAGCATAGAGAACATTCCTGTATTCTCCTGTATTCTTGTATTGTGAGGGCACGTGCGACATTTTAAACATGATACAGATTTAAAGTGTACTAATTAACTGAAATAAGCTTCTCTAAATTGCATTTCACCACCATTCAATCATAAATTCGAAGATAATTTATCGAAAAATGCAATAACGACCAACTTTATTATAGAAAGATTCCTTTTACTAAAGTCTAAAAGAGGATTTCCTCTGCGACTCGCGGTGTTTGCTTGAAATGATACATTAAAAATTCATTTGAGTCCAGTTTTCTGTATAAGTTTGCTTCCTTAGAAGTCGAAATGGTATCTTTTTCGCACACGTCACTCATACAAATGAAACTGCGAACTGGAGGTAAGAGAAACCAAACTCAAAACGTCTGTCAGTTTCATTTTGTCGTCGAGTCTTAACATATTGTACTTGACACTCTTAGCTAGGAATCTAAAACTCTTGTACAAAAATAATATTTGAATGCTTCTTTTATTTTTCTTATGTTTCGTCTACTCTCTATTTTCTCTATCATGTACAAAAGATAATACAATTTCTTGCCGATACTGGTGGAACAAAAGCATTTTCATTTGAACGGTCCCACCCCAACATTCAAGCGACTGTTCTGTATAGAACTGAAATGTTATTATATAGTACGACAAATGGAACGTACTACAAGCGAGTGATCCATTAAACAATATGAAAGAAACAGAGCAAGTATCGTTCTTTGAAAAAACGAACACTCTTCGTAACTTTCTGCGGTTTTGACTAAAACTTGTTAGCAGAACTCATTCCGATTTTCTTAGTAATGCGATATATCAATTAAAAAGGTTTTATTGAAGTCTTTCAATCAGGGTACTCGATGCGTTGATTATTTAAAAGCTTTCTTCTCAAAAGTAGTTACATGGCTCAGTTTTTGCAACTACAAAAGAAAACGTACTTAGTCAAATTGCGCTGATTCGCAGTTCACGGGGTTTCAGATCTGGTTGACACTTGACACTTGATATTTAGAAAATGCCTTTGGACCTACTGTTTTTAAACCTTTATTCAGTTGCAAAACCGTTCTTTCACCTCTTTAATTTTGGTCACTTGCCAAGCTGTTACACCAGTTTTCTCCCCCTTCTTTGAAAGGTAAAATCCACACTGAACAACTGCTATATCCAGAGTTTTTTTCAATCCAAAATTCTCCATGTATATGAAAAGAATTACAAAACATCAAAAACAAACGTATACTTTTTGCCGATGTTACTGAAGTGAAAATGGCTTCAGCTAAAAAAGGTCGAAAACTATATTTTAAATACAAATAACTGGAGGAATATAACATTTTTCGGTGGCGAACATACACTGCGAGTTCTGCAACTAGAAGCAAAGTAATAGATGAACCTTTTACACTTTCTGTATTTGCCCAACCAGTTCTTCAATTCTTCACTCAATATATCGATAAACTGAGACATCCTCAAAAAATGCTTCACATAGTCCCACTCCATTTTTTACCTTTAGTCATTCAACTGAAATATCTTAAATTTCTAATTTTGCCGAGATATTATGTGTTCAGATGACACTGAGCTAATTTTTTGAACCAATCGAGTTTATTCTTCAGTGCTTTATTTTGCTTCAATTTGGTAACAAATACTGCTGCGTCGTCGAGTTTCCGTTCTGCATCTAAAATAAATTTGTCAATAGTGTAGTTATGGAGTTGTCTGCCCTTCTTGTATTTAAAGCAGAAGCCAAGCAAAAGGACAAAAGCGGACAGAAAATACGACGCCACTGATGTCGGACTTTAAATTTAGACCTAAGAGGAGGAAAACAACCCCGGCAGTCATTGATAAACATGACTTCTTTTTCAAAAACAGTTTTTTTTTATGAAGGAGAAGCTTTTCCTTGACATTTGTACCTTCAGAAAATCTGATATTATTCGAAACTTTTTGGGGGGAATATGAAACATGCAAAATTTAATGTTTAAATGGAAAGCAGTACACGGCCCTTTTACTGCTAAATCTGAAGGTTTTGTTACTGTTCGGCTATTTTATACAGCAATCGTGATTCATTGATCATGCAGACCCTGTCAGGTCGCTATGGGGTATATAGATTGTGGACTTCTTGCCCTGATCTCAAACGTGTAACCAACTGGGAATCTTGAATGTTGATTGAGTGTTACAAGAAGTGTTGAAGTTCGGTTCAAAAGTTTGCCTTTGTATGTTTAAGGGACTCTTACATGAAGACGAGAAAGACACTTGTATTACACCGATCAGAAGTACTGTGTGCATGTCGGAATAGACCAGTAGAGCCGAAAAACCTTGGTTTTTACAAAAACTGAATTGAGTGCGTTTTCACGAAGAAATTAACTTAAAAATTTAGACTTACTCATAAAACGGGATGAGAATTTAGTGAGTCCTTCTTTAAATCTGTGTAAGACTGGATAGCTTTTTACACAGTTCAATTCGAATATTGAAATATTTCTTGGGAAGGAACGAGCAATACTGACTGGTGATAACAAACCTCAAGAACAAAATATCTCTTTGATTGTTTTGAAGAAAGTAAATAAATTATATTTAGCTCACTATGCTTCATCTAATGTTTATTCGTTCGGCCATACTCCTGTTCCTCGGCCATATCTAACAATACAGTGGCGTTATATTTAAACTGTCGTCTCTATAAGATTTGCGCCTGAACACTGACTATTGTTTGGTTGTTTTTCATCTCGCAATATGTTCTTACAGCCTCACCGATTATTTCGTGTTTTATACAACTCGTTCGACAAATGTTTATTACTCAATCACCCAATTTCACGAAAACACAAAGCAACTATTCCGCTGAGTTAAGATAGTCCGTTTCTGAAGTAAATTTTGCACTGAATATGTAAAAGAAACTAGATTAAATATTACAAACATTTCTTTCTCCGGGTAGATATCCGTTTTTAAACATGAAAAAAAGAACTTGTTTGGATCGGAAAGTGTATTATCTTAAGCTATAAACATAGAAAAAGACAGCACAGCTAGAGTTTTCAAAATGGGATTTTAAAATGCGTACTTCATAATATATTGCTTTTTCCCTCAGGATAAAAGCCGGAGATTAAGTGGATGATTTATAATTTTTGATAATCTTTGCTGGAATAGAACAGGTGCATTCTCTTTCAGTACAAATGAGCTGGCCAAAACACTAAACAGAATTGTTCTGTGGTCTAATTTGCGCCTCTATTTAAAAATATATATTAATTTTAAACACTTCTACTTCTTTCGTGTTATTAGCTCTGAAGTAATTTCGTTCCTATAGGCAGCAACCAGCTTGCACTGATATCTTGAGAGCAGAAACTTGTGATTTGATGAAACTGAATGGCGCAATAAACTAGAACACACTCCTTGTCTCACCTCGCTGTCTCAGAAGGTCAACAAATGATAACCGATATACAAACATTTTTGCTTTTCGAGGATATGGTCGCTGTCAAGAACGGTCCAAAAATACGTTTGGCTTGTCCGCTTAGAAATACTGATAGTTTGTGGAATACGAAGCGGATATAGACTTACTGTACCAGATACGATACTACGAGCCGACACAACTTGTTGTGTTACAGTGTAAACAGCGACAATTTCTCGCGCCACAAAACCCTATCCGATATGTGATTGAAAACTTAGAAAGTGTTGCGTCTCAATTTTGAAAGGGCATGAAAAGTATACCGGAAAAATTGTCTCAAGTGTAAACAGAAGGCCTACCCGCCATGATTTTTACAACGGTACAAAGCCATGTCCGGTATAGTATAAACAAGGTCTAAAAGTATTATAAAGTATAAACTGAAAAAGATATTGTAACTGAAGAAGGCAAAACGGCCGAAATATTTGTCAACGAAGGACATCAAGAAGTAGTTAGCAGTCAGTGGTCATCTTGACGATAACACATTTGGCACTTGATAGGTGTGTACTTTCTTCAGTAGAAATATTTAATTACAAGGCAAGAATCACCAGAACCGGGTACCTAAAGCAAATGTTCAAGATTCAGTCTATTCCCTGTTATCTCATCGCCTTTCATTTCATTTACGGAATAAAATTATGTGTTCTTAGAAATGCTTTTGGTACTTTGAAGCCATAATCGCTTCGTCTTCATTTTGATATCGACGAGCAGAAATAAACAGCAACAAATAAAAATTACGAAACACTTTATCCGTTCCTTGATTGTCTACGTTTGACTTGATGCGTGTGTTTGGATGTTTATATGAAATAGTTATCAAATGCATCTGTATTGTATCAGCATATATGTATGTGTGAATGTGTCTTGGAAGTGGGCAACACATGCAATCTAGATTTTTTATCTCTACGGTATATGCCCGCACAGAAGGAATAAGAGTTCAGTTTCATTTCAAAAGCCGTAGCGATTGGAACAGCCTACCACAATCAGACATTGCTTTGTAGTTTTGATATTTATATACTCCGCTGTGCACATTTATGCTGGCAGTGGTTGCCAGTGTTGCACTATAGTATAAAATAATAAAGTGAACTGATGTGAGTACGCCACTACAATCAGTAATGTCTACATCGACCTTAAGAAACGGGTTTTCTGTAATTACAAGATTGAAGAAGTTTAAAAACAGCGCTGTGAACAAAGAATTTGTGTGTAACCGAAAATGATCGATCAAATCAGTGCACGTACATGTCCAAACTTATGGATTCCTGCGTGCGTGTGCATGTGCGTGTGTGCACGGCATGTGCGTGTGTGCGCGGCGTGCGTGTGCGAACACGTACGCGCGTGCGTGGTTAATGCGTGCTTACAATGACTATGCCTCGAAAAGTTCACAATCTTGAAATTAAAGTTCTCTCTTTTTTTCTATTACGTCCCAACCATTCAGTGACAACAGTTTTAAAGCCTGTTTGATCCTGTTTGATCCTTGGTCATGTCCAATGGGAACAGATCACGATTTTTGACAGAGCTTTTCACCAAGATAGCAAAGAGAGAGGCTTGATTAGCCGACTAGTGGTTAGAAAACCTGCCCCAAAATAACCCAAATAGATCTGTGTAATTAGGCGCCGTCGAAAATTTTTTTCCGAGTTTTCTTCAATAAGTTTATAACACATGTGTTCAGAAAAGGGAATTTGGAATAAAAACTGATGCTAACAAACAGCTGAACTGTTTCAGTTGTGGCGCGTTTCATATCAATCTCACGTAGAGGCTTGTTTCTATTAGAACCAGTAAATTTGGCCGAGGCTCTTTGTTCTTAGATTGTTCTTATTTCTATATGTGGTTAAATCGAATAAAACTAAACCTAAGGTATTACAATTCATGTAGTGGAAAACGAATTGCTTGGCGGGTGTTTATTGATCAATTTATCCCCACGAATTTATCATGATCAAGGCTCAGTAAAGTTAAAAAAAATAGCTATCGAGCCCGAGCCTCAGCTTGTTCTTAAATTGCTCTTAAATTATATATCGTTGTTCTTATAAAGTTAATTGTTCTAATATTAAAAAAGTGTGTAGTCAACTTGGCGGATCGTTTGTCTGGCCACGCGTCTTCAGTGCAAAAACTTAGAACCAAGCACAGACGCGTACGGACGCGGTGCGCAAGGGAATTTCTCCGTAAAGCAACGTGGCAACAAAAGAATAAAAGCCCCACACTTCTTTTTACTAAGATATCTGGCAACCGAAACAACAAACATGCATGCAATTTATCGGGCAAGAATGGAGTTCTTGATTTATTTGAAACTGGATGCACCACTGATATTCAGTGATAACAAAAACATTTTATTTGTGTCTGAAAAGCAAACCAAGATTTCGAAAAGTCTGCGCAACAGTTTATCCAAGTATTGGTATATAATCTTTAATTACGTTTTCCTGAAAACTCCCTTTATCAGATTGTCTCTTGATCAACCCCACGGATTGGTCAGTCTAGTAAAGAACATTTCCCTATCGAACATTACGCGTAGTCAACTCGGATACGCAATGACAACTAACCATTTCATGAGAAGAGAGATTTTCAAGCTGATGCTGTTTGGAACTTTTACAGTACACACATTTTGTTTTATATCTTGTTGATTTTTCCCCTTATTTTTGGTTTTCTTTTCTCTTAAGTAATAGTATTAATAATAATAATAATAATAACAGTAATAATGATAATAATAATAATAATAATAATATACTGATTTATAATATGTAATAATAGCAGCAACAACAATAATAATAATATTACAACAAAGTGTCTGATTTTGTTGATTAGATAATCATTTCATCAGCAACTATCTTCCAAACTAATTCTAAAATATTTTGCGACTTCACATGTCACAAAGGCCGGGTTCAGGGTTCAGTCAATCCATTATTATAGTTTTTGTAGCCTGTGTGCTGGCTCTCCTTGCGGGTTTGGTGATATAATTTGGGAAAAAATAAAGAATGAGTCATTCCCTCTCCGCCTGCCTCCGGCCTCAGCGACTCATTTTTCTCCCCAAATCCGCAAGGAGAGCCTGTACGCAGGTTAAATCTTTTAGAACTAAAATATTATTCGGATTCTAGTTTTTTTAACATATGTATTTCTTCTTTAATCGTTAACGCTCAATTTTTGGAACCAAAAACGATCCTTCTAAATAGTAGCCCCTGAGTGCAATAGCGATTGTCTAACTGGTGTATAAATATGGTCAAATTGAATTTCTGGAGTTTTCTATTATAGAATTGCTAATAAAAGTATTTATAAATTATCACTTGATGTTTCAAAGGTATCCATAAACGCTCAGTGTTTGTTTTCACGCACTCTGCAAAAATAATGAATTTATTGTTTGAAACAACTACCCGACAATAATTAACGGTGCCAAATGTCTGTTGGCAGAAAACTCCGTGGTTTGATGTAAAGGTACAAAGTCAAAGAGCTGTCAAAGAATACATACGTTGTTCTTGCTCAAACAAAGTTACTGGAGAGCACATTTAATATGGAACAGTTTTACGTACTACAAAGCTGGAAGTAATAACATTTGTTAATTGGCGTGTAACTCTAGTCCTACCTCTAGCTCTCTCTTGACAAGAACGATTTAACCCCCAAGTCTTCACAATGACGAGATAATAGTCGATTGGAACCCAAAACAGAATCGTGAACTTCTAATTCAGTGTGTGCTTTCATATGTAGAGATTTATATTGATATGTTTAACATCATTGGAAGTCTTTTTAAAAGTTCCATTCATATTGGGCCTGCCTAGACTAGTACACATTATCTGCAGTCCAGTCAATATTGTAAACTAAACAAAATGTGAATTAAGCCTTTCAAAACTACCCGCGAAGTTTGCGAATAAATCCATTGCAACTATACAGTTAAACACAAAACACACTCTCGATCTGGGGAAGTCACATTGGCAGTCTGGTAGATAGAGCACAGCGCAAAGATGTTATTTTTTCTTTTCATACGAAAAACACTGGGAGCAAGAAGCAGACATGTCATAGATTTAATAAAACCCCTGAGTGGACGTATATTATCCAAGAGAAAACCAGACTGTTCCAAGGACAGCTAGTCCCGCATGTACTAGATGGCCTAGAGCAAATAAACCCAACATTTCTTAATTAGTCAGCGGTATTAGCACTAAACTTATGACGAAAGTAAAGACAACGCAGTTCTTGAACCTCGAGGAACGGTTGGAGAAATGAACGCGAGCACGACGAGTTTCGTGACTTGAAAACGTGCTAGCGATTAAATTTAACCCCGCAAACACAGAACCTTGGCTAAATTTGCATATAATTTGTGGAGTAAAGTGGAACTTAATGCATCGCGTCGTATCGTGAAATGATAGCCACTTCTTAATGATCGGCTGATTGATAAATGGCGTTTTATAGCTGTTTCAGTATGCTACAAAGTATGTTGCGGTTTTTTTCGCGGTTTGGGGAAACAAGTATGTTAATAAAAAATAATCAACTCGTGACATTTAGTTACTGGTTAAAACAAAAGTACTAATAGTTTCAAGATCCTTTGTTTAAGAGGCGCCTTTTAACAAATTTGATCCATTAAGTAAAAGTGCCATCACTTCTTCTAATTGCACGACATTTGACCGCAGGCGTTAAGGCGATTAGGCTATGCGTCAGCTTAAATGAACAAGTGACGCAAATACGTTTAAAACTTTGTCACAAAAGAGGGTAAAGTTATATCTGGGCTGCAACAGCAAACTTTTGTCCAGCAGTTTTGCGCAATGGGTTCTTACATAACTTTTAAAAAAACACATTTGAAAACTTCTTTCTTATAAAACAAATTACTTTTGTAAAACGCAGACAAATAAGAACACATAAATGAGTTGTGGTTTCCACGAAAACCAGATAGATTCTGTTTATCAATTCTAAAAGTGCCCCCTGTGTTTATTTTCTATTCTATATTCATTCTCCTTGCTCCAGGACCTAGGCCCCGCTGTCCGAAGGGGGTCAGCGCTTGCCAAGGATTACCTCTGAAAGTTTAATCTGCAATTCTGTTAATTTGCTTTTTTGTGTACTGATCGGAGCTGTCGTTTTTTGGTTTACGTAAGTTGGTTACTTGGATCGCGTGTTTAAGAAATATTTTGTTAAGTGTAAACCACGTGCAGAATCTAAATTTCAAATATCCTCTTACCCTAGGTTAGAGTAAAAGGACTGTCGGTTATAGGACTTTCGGTTCCTGGAGATAATTTATCTTAGAGTTTATGAAGAAGAAGAAGAAAAACGCCAAAAACTTAGCGACCAGGCAACATGCGTCCTCGATTCCATGCTCAACTGAAAAGGTATGAAAATGGCGGCATCCAGACTTAGTGGTTTTGTACGTATTGGGGGGGGCAATGACAAATTTTGAATCATTAAATGCTTGTTTTGGCTTTTTTAAAGCGACATTTTCATAAAAAATAGTAGAAACCGTTTTGCTTTGGGGGGGGGTGCGCAGTTGGTCCTCCCGATGCCCCCCCCCCCCCCCCCACCAAAA
>JAOBYE010725022.1:0-10293 GCA_025403585.1 Parazoanthus swiftii
TATAATTAGTAATATTAACTCGCCTAAAATTCGATAAGGTGCTTTTGTGCACTGTTTCGTAAAAAATTTGAGCAAAACAAACCTAATTTTAAATGCTATGGGTGCGTTATCGGAGAGTTGAGTATTGTAGGACTACTGTTTTTCAACATTATTAATATTCCCCTTCATAAATGTTTAGCCTCAGTTTGTACTTGTTTTTCGCGCAAACTCGGCCTCAATGTTCTTATTAAGTTTGTTCTTAAATAAAAAAGAGTGTATCAAAGGAATAAACTTTGTACGCTTTTTTTTTAGAAGAACAACTTTAGAAGAACGGCAAGGCTCAGATTTGCCAAAGATTTTAAGCAAATGTATGGGAAAAATACAGAACAACCCGAGGCTCAGTCAAATTTACTGATTCATATGTAAAAAAAAACGTGTATAAGAACAGTTTTTTCAAAAGCCAAAAGCACCGTCTCATGTCAAAAAAAATCCAATCAGTTTCCAACTAGAAACAGCTATTTTATGACTGACAAAAAAAAGAACAATATAAGAACAGTTTGAGGCAGAATTTGCAAAAAAAAATATTTGAACATTTAACCTCGGATCAAATATATCATTTTATAAAGAAGTTCTTGTGAGTCGACCATACACATTTAGAAATCAGGTAACCAAATCCAGCAAGGAAGTGTAAGTCCTGATATTTTCTAACTTTAACTTCATAATAAACGAAAAACATGAAATGGAAAATATAGGATGCTGTAAATACTGATGACTCTGATGTTCCTTTTGTGTCTTAATATACAAACTAAAAAATTTTTTTACACTGATAAATAAAAAAACCATGTCAAGCCGAGACAAGCTTAATCTTTAAACATTTATTAGGGGTGGGGTGGGGGATTTTAAAATAAGGCCCCTCCAGCCCCCTAGGTTTTTCCAACCTAGATTCTGAAGCTTTGCAGCTTTGTACCTGTAGTCTAATTAATTTGAATTGTACAGAAGACAACAATCCGTTTCTCAAAATAAATGTAAAAAGATTACTAGTAAAAACTCATCTTCTGACGATAATTGGTTGACGTCATCACCTATAATTCATGCGATGTTAATTATAAAATTGAAGTTTGAATCAAGACATTTTTTCACAAAAGTGTCTTCTATTTTCAATTATTTCGGTTTCTTTTTGAATATTTTCTTATTTGAGACGCCTATAAATACATGTTTTCTATTAAAATTAAGGAAATATACTGCAGGTTTATTAAATATATATTTTTGGAAAAATCCAAGATGGCGGCCAAGATGACGGACATGTTGTCCAATGACTGTTGCCGTAGCAACAGTTTTTAATTAAAACTTTACTGTTGTCATGGAAAGCAATTGGCAAGGTTAAAGCAAGGTTGTAGCTGCCTACATGCCAAATGGCTAGCTTTTATCTGTAACCATTTGGAAAATCTTGGGGGGGGGGGGGTTCAAATGTTCGTCCTTTGCCCCGAATAAGTTCGACAGATTCTATTTGGATCGTCTGTCACGTTCTATCCGCCTGCTCTAGAAAGATAGAATGACTGAAAATCGACTCCGGGTTTGGTAAGCTAAGCACAAGTCAGGATCCCGGCCTATCAGTTTTCCGGATCGATCCGCCGAGCCAACAGGGTCGGCAAGACATATTTGATGCGTGCAGGTAACAGTAAATGGCATCCGGTCTGTACATGTATTTCAACTGACAGACCATGTTTAATACATGGTATATGATCCGGTATTTCTTAGGATATTTTGAGGGGGGAGTTAGCAAACTATAGTGGTAAGGTAGTTTTTAGGGTATTTAGAATCAGATCGCTTTCTGTTGTGACTGAACAAGGCATCCAAATACGCCAGCTGTTTTCGTCGATGCATATTATAAATAGATTGAAGATTTAAATTAAATAAAAATAGTGCTCGGAAAACAAACAACTTTATGTTCACTGTAAACAGAAATGAGCTAAAAGCTTTGCTAGCTACTTTTCTAAGATATTGCCATCAAATTCACTACATAACGTGTATTTGTAGACTGTGGGTTAGACACGACAATAGAAAAGTGGGCCAACAACTCCACACGGTTCAAGCAAAAAAACTATATAACTAAGATGTTATATCGCCCACGCTTGCATCCAAATCTTTATTTTTCAAATTATTACGCTTGGTTGAGATTACGAACTCAAATCATAAAACAGAGGTACATAGGAAAAAGCAAATAACATTTATAACAGTTTATACCAGACCAGTAGATATGTAACACTTTTCGCACGCTCAGACACAACGTACTCAAAATATCCAGTGGTATCATATACACATCAGCGAACAATGCCTTTTGTGCCCTCTGAATCTGATTGACCATACCCAAATTCGGAATTTTCTATGTTGGCATATACCAAAACGGTACATATACCAAAACGGTGAATAAATCCTTTCGCGCCCTCTGATTGGCTATACTAAAACTCAAAATATCTTGCGTTGACATGTCGCAATAACGACTGCGCATGCGTGCGAGTTGGTAAGAAAAATTTTCAACTGAAGATGGCGTCTTGAAATCCAGTTTTTAGAGCAAAAGTATGAAGTGTGTAACAAAAAAGCAAAAAAGTTAAAAAAAGCAAATTGGATATTTGACAGCTTGTTTGTCAGGGATGTGGTATCGGAACTGTTGCGTGATTGTTAATTCTTTTATTCCTCGCCGCAAGAGGTTTGATGCGCATAAAGTTCGTCAATAAATGTGTCTTAAATCCCTTTTTACGTCTTAACTCGCGCTATGAAAGCACCATCACTCTGAGTTCACGATTAAACAGTATGTTTTGAAATTCTCCGTTAAATCCTTTTCTGCTGTTGTTGCTTGAAGAAATCAGGAAGAACAATTTCGTGTCTATGTTTTGTACGTTATTCTAAGCTGAAGCAAACGTTACACAGGGGTCTACGGGGTGTCTCTCGTTTCGTTATCAAACGTGTGCTGCCGATATGTCTTGTACCTTTAAACTTTCAAAACAAGTTTAAAATTAACTCCGCGTTTTTCCGCTCCGGCTGCGACGTCCCCCCAATACGTTTTAAGAACAATTCAGGATTCTGACGCAAATTTTATCATTTCCCCAACAAATTGAAAGAGAGTTGCCGTTTTTCGGCAGATAAGAAGATAAAAACAAACGAAATATCAAAATTGTAAATTGTAGAAACAAAGTGAGCAGATAAACAGGGACTGAATCTTCAGTTCCTGCTGCGACATCTGTGGTTGTTAAAATACCTGCTTTTTAAAAGCTTTTAAAAAAATTTAAATAAATGGTTGTTGAATATTGATTACCGGGGGTTGGCCATAACAGACCATGCAAGAGTTAAGATATTTCAGTCTCACATAAAGATCAAAGAGAGAGAGAGCGGTTTTAGAAAAACATAAGAAAATAAAGACACACCGCTTAGTACACCCTCAGAAGCCAATTTTCAGTTTTTGCTTCTACTAACTTCTTTTCTGCCAGTATGTTGTGTACGTATTCTGGCAAAACTGTGGAAATAAAGTTTGTTCCCCCGTAACTTTCTCGCTCTAAATGGCCTCAAATCGCGCCCAAAATGCACACAACACACAAGTACACGGTGAACTCAGGGTAAGTAATTTTGTTTCCACAACAATAGGTAAGTTCCCCATACAAAGTCTTCATAATAGCCTTCATTTTGCAATTAAGTTTCGCGTTATTAGCTTGGGCTGCCTGCCAGTGGTTGTCGACAGATGTATTTTTAAAACTCGTGATTTGACCGCGCCAGTTGTAGTTATGGGGGAATGGGACAAGAAGAGCCCCGGTTTCGCGCCCAGTCCTCTCGTCGCTTGGCGGAGAAAGGACTTTTTTTGCAAAAGACAAAGAGCGTCTGCTTTGCAACCGAGCTAATTCGACAGCTAAAACCCGTCCAAAACGAATCGTTTAAAAAGGTTTGAAAAGTTATTTCCTGCAGATGTTTGAATCCATCAATCGATCTGAAACAAAATATTGGAGTCCTGCAAGTCATCTTAAACAAATATTTGTCGACTGAATCGAACTCCACTATACTACGGAGCTTCAAAAGGTCAAAAAAACTTTTTAGAGTGAGCTGAGTTTTTATTTTCATAGTTTCGCTGTATAAATTCAGCCATTGAGTTTAATTTAAAGCTATACAACACAATTGTTTGTTGAAAAACGCAGCTGCTTTCAAACTCGGTGCATTGTTTTTCAATCGATGCTTGCGTGTTCCTAACAAAAGACTATTAACACACCGAAACAATCGTCAATTTGACGATCTTTTCTAGATATACCGATGTTTAGCTCTAATGGTTGCTGAACTGTTAAATTTGATTAAAAATGATGGTATGTTTTCGCCGTTACGTTCGGTGGAAAGCTAGCGGTAATAGACCTTCGTCACAGCAAAATAACTGAGCTGGATAACTAAGAAATGTGCTCCGGCAAATTCATCAGTTGAAGCCGAAAACAAGTTTAACGCACAGATATCACAAATTAGTTTTCTCGTCTGGGGAACTATGGATTCTAAATATTGTTTTACCTATTCAACTAGTTTCTCGCACAATCCAATATTCAGTGCAACCGAAGCAGTCTGTCATGTATCCTCAACAACATCAAGGAACATACAATTAATGTTCGTTCAGCTGCATTTCTCGGCCGTTTTTTAAAAGTATAACAGTATTTATAACTAAAATGAAGAAATACTCATGCCTTAGGTATTTAGTTACAATGTTCATATCCTCTATGGTGTCTGTGGTAAAGAAGATTTTGTAAAAAAAAAAACCAAAAAACAACTGTCCTATATTTTCGGAACCAGTTGCGAAACCGTCACAGTGTTGACCATTAATAGCATTCAATTTTTCTCGTCTTCACCTAAACTGAAGTTGAAGGACAGAAGCGATTCTCTTATTAATAACAAAGGGGACAAATTAATACTTAAAAAGCGACTGTAATTGCCGTTTGGTTTGAAACTTCGCACGGACAACTGATACGAAATTGCCATAGCGACAAATTTAGCAACTTCTTCAACAGAAAGCAGCAGCCTCTGAAACATAAATGGCTTCATTTTCTAGGTTTGTAGTTCAATATAAATTAAAAGTTTTCAGTTGGTAATTTTTTCAAAAAATTACCCAATCTTTTTTGTTAAGAAAAAAATCTTTTTTTACATAAAAACATGAGGTAGTAAAGCAAGATTTAACAGTATTCAGATACATGCTAAAAACATATCTCAGGCTGAAACTAAGAAAGGAAGGTTTATTTCAGTAAGTTTTAAAAGCGCAACGGAGAACCTGTTCTTTTAACTTTGAAAGTTTCAAAATATCTACAAAGCGACATCGCACATCTTCGTAGTTCATTGTACTATGGCTCCGTTACTTGTACGTTCAGCTGATTACGCATATTACTTTTCTGAATTCTAAATTATTATTTCGATTTCAAGTTTGCTCAATGCTGGGCTCTTTAAAACTAGCTTTTAAGCTAGCTTTTAGCTAAATACATGCCCCTGTACAAATATTGTATTAAATCTTTAAAAAAGAACCTTCACTAATATTGCGAGAGAGCAGTAGAAATTTCACTTGGGTTTGGAGCAACCAACTTTGTACAAGTATGAACCGAGTTAGACGTTGGGAACAGACTCTGAATGTAAACAGACTCATCAAAACTTTCCAAAGAAAAACAAGAACATTCTTAAGAAAATTTAAGGCTGAGATCCTGAAAACGACAAGAGGGTCCATCCTCAGCCAAAAAAGTATACGTAAGGGAGAATATATTCTAACTTCTCTATTGGAAATATATTATATGAGAGCTCCAGCGCGGAATGGTAAATTACTTGCACCAGTTTAATACCAGACTATAGATGAACGCATGAGTGTTGTTGATGCACTAGATCGAAAAAATTTATGACCTTGTATGATGATGTAAAGTTTTAGCGATACCTCTTTACATGATATAATGAAGTAAAAGAGTTTCAGTTGACTTGTCTGACGTGTTGTTCGTGTTCTTCTTGATAATCGTCGAATAGCTTTCAAAACAACAACAAAAAGAACAACAACAAAAAACCTGTTTTTAAGACCTCTCCCTTGGCGTCCCCGCCACTACTGAGAAGACGAAAGCCACAAACAACAACTTTATACATGTCAAAGTTCCTTTATTACACTATTTACAGAGATTATGCTAAAATTCCCAATTTCCAAACAAAGTCTGGAAAAGTAGGTCCACTGGTAATAAAACGTCGTCAAGCAAAAAGTATTTCTCGTTTTATACGCTGAATTTCTTGTTAAACGATGAGAAGTTTTAATATAGACTTGGTCAAATGGAATTGCAATTCAAATGCAAGTCATCGCAAGTCAGTTCATATCGGCTTATGTTCAACTTGAGCATGGTTTGCCAGGCAGTCGACGGCATTGTGTTGATTTGCGTCAACTTTTAATGAGTTGAAATAGCATGCAAGCAAGGCAAGTTTCTCTAACTACTTGCTTCAAAACTAACGAACTGACGGAGAGTTCGTAAGATCGTAATTCCTACATTGAACGCATTGTTGAAGATCAAAGCTTTGGCTTGCACAATTCTGTTTGCTCAAATCTTAACAGATCACCACAACATGCACAGTTCCTCCATAGTTTGGCGCAAAAGCATATCGCGGATGTAATCCGCTGCAATTATCAGGCTCGACTCAAGCTCAGAGCAGGCGCCTCCCCTTCGCTTGCTTAAATTACTATCAAGAAATTTTCGAAGCTGCTCATCTATCTCGAGTTGTTGCAGTGTATTTCTGGTATTTTCAGTTTCGTAAAGAAGAATGTCCTCGCTTTCAACCTTTACTTTTGTATTATTTAGGGTGTCTTTGCTCTGTGCCACACATTCAGAGACGTGTTTTCTGTTCTTCTCGACATTGAGAGATTTTCGTTCTTCTGAATTAGACACATTGTCTATTTTTAGATCATTTCTTTTACTATGTTCTTTGCTGTTATTAATCTGACTATTCTTGCAATTTTGTTTGGATGAACTGCCGTTAGATGTATCGGAGTGTGTTTTATTTTGATGGCTGCTTAGTGTTTTACAGTGGAGCTGGCCCGTTGAGTCAACAGCGGCCCTGATATTAGGTCTACTTGGCCCAGGTGTGATATTCCGTTTGCCCTGTAACAGAGTTTGTTGTTTGCCCAAACTATCACCGTCAGCTGATTTCTGTTTACTCGAGTTTATCGGTGGTAAGACCGTGTATACCTTCGGGAAGTCAAAGGGTATGCTTTCAACATGCTTTATTTTTGCACTAGCTCTTTTCTTCACCATCTGACTGGTAAATTGTTCATTTAGTACGAGCCCCGCTTTTGGCTGGCAACTCGAAGATGGACTAAAAACTTGCGGTAAATGAAGGTTCATTTCCGTTCGAGCTGCAGCCGTTTTAGTTTTTGTCGTTTGCGCAATGCTTGCTTTGGCAAAGAGTGGAATGTCTTTGGTAATTGGAGGAAGTTTCACATTAGAATTGATAGTAAATTGCGGCACTTTACTCTCATAGTAGAACTGGCCGTGGCTCTGTTGATGTTCCATTCGATTTCCCTTCATTTGATGATTACACAGTTCTGCCATAAGCTTGGAGACAACTTCTGCACTGAAAAAAACCCTCCAGCTTGAAAATTGAATAATGGAGAAGATGTTTCAAAACAGTGGTCCTTAGATACAATTCAACTAAGGTAAAATCGGAAAGATTTTTCCTCGCCGGACTGGTTGCTCGGATCTATTTTGCCGGCTGACGTACAAGAGGTAAAAGTTTGGTTTTTGTTTGAAAACAACTAAGGACTGAATACATCTGCACCTGTCAAAGATGCGAGTTTTTACTATGCAAATTACGCCTCCGGTTGAGGCTTTGTGTGGGCTGCGGACCAAACTCCAACAAAGCAGACCTAATGCATCCTTTTATGAACCCTTTTATGAGGCCTGTTCACCATTTACCGAACCCGTACAGATTCATACAAGCACGCACACATGTACCTACACATTCACACTGACACACACCCACATATATACACACACACCAACCAACTGTCCCCCCCCCCTCCCCTCCCCCCAACACACACGCCCGCACATGCACAAATGCACAAGAATACATACTCAGTTTAATAATCAGGGCTTTCTAAGAAGACAATTTACAGCTACCACCATAACCCCATATAAAAGCTAAGGAAATATAATTGCAATTTACAGTGGTATTCAGTGCACCATAGTTCGAATTGTCGTTATTGTTGCACAGACTGCACAGCTTTGAAACACTCCATGTTTTGCCGTTACTTACGAAACACCCGCAATCAACACATCAGTTTAATACTCACACATAATAGATAAGCCGATTATTCAAGCTGAAACTTGAAGTTTAGACGTCTATTTATCAATATCCGCGGCTGGTTTAAAAGAAATTGATCTTTTATTACAAACTGTAACAAATATATATACGCAAGCTCGAACGTTCCTTGTAATTCACTGAAGTTCAGTTTTAGCATCATTCCGGGAGCAGATCAACTATACATTGTCTTTCAAGGCTCGATTCCTTATTACGCCGTCGAAAGACATTGTATTCGCTAAATATTGTATAGAAACTACTTAAAAAAAGGTTGACAGCTGCGGAATCAGTGACAGAGCAAAGTGAAATAAATGGCAATAAGAGTTGGATCCGACTTTGCCGCAACAAATTCTGTATCTGTCTTTGCGATGTAAAAATTTCTCAAGTGCTTACATTATTTTCCAGGTCTTGTATTCCCGTACATAAATATATTGGGTCTTTCATATGTTGCCCTCCTGTGATATTTCTGAGCCGCTTTTTGTTTGGTTGGTTTTACTTAATGTTTTTGAAGTAAAATTAGAACTTTCTCAATCACCTGCTCGGACTAAGCAGTAGTGAGCTGTTCGTATCAATTGGACATTAAAAAACTTTGCACAAGGAACAAATTTAAGGAAAATTATACACAAAAGGAAAATATACTAAATAAATCCATTTACAATTCGATATTCTTATGTTTTAAAAGTTTGTAATTATATGTTCGAGTTAGGAGTGGTCCATTATAAAAATGATGTTTTGTGTTTCATCTCGGGGATAATTTTCTTTGAAAAAAAAAGAATCCGGATTGGTCTGAGAAAATACTCCATTGTGGCATTTAACTAAAAAAAAGGAAGAATTTTTGTTTTCCTATTTGTTTTCCCGTTTCTGGCCTTGACTGCTAATTTTCCATTATTTCGTTTATCAAAACAATCGGCAAAATATGTTAATTCTAAACTTACTGCATGGCGACTAATTTGACGTTGGTGCATTCGGTTTCCTGATGTGCATCAATAGATCTAAACAAAGACCTGAAAGATAACCGAATTTTTATAACAGCGTTCATTTGTATTGTAACTTTTACAGCAACTGATTATTTCGCAGGGTCTGATGTTATGTTAATTAGATAACGTTTTTGACATTGAAAAGAACATCACCAGCTATTCCTTTTTCGGTAAGTTCAACTTGAGATTCGTTGGGAAACATATATCCCTATACATGGGCTGAGTGTTTACCAGCATGTTAACCAGTATCTTACTTTATAATATTATACACAAAACATTAAATATCATTATAGCAAACAGACGTCTAGCGTTTAGATTAAAGGTGTGTTTTAGTACTCAATATAACATTATTATTCCAGACAAAACGATCGCGTTGTTGTAAATCTAATTTACTATAAACGTCTAACAGTCTAACTGGGCTATATCTTTGTCGCGCCTTCAATTCGGGCTTTACTCGATAGCCGTGCGCGTAAAATAGGCAGAGAGGACATGCAAACTTCTGGACTTCAGGTCAACAAAAAAACTATTCCGTTCGTTAATTTGATAGACAAGCCCCATAAATACATCAGATGTCAAAAGAATTGAAATTGAAAAGTGGAGATGATCTCTTGATCAGCAGGAAAATCAACATTTTCTTCAATTTCTTTCAGCTGTTCTATGCTAATTCATTTGTGCTTTGTTATAATGAAGACATTCGAAATGTCGGCAGATCTTTAACCCAACATTTCCAACCGGGATATATGTAAAAAAGAACCTAAGAAACACAAGTGAATCGAACAGTCTCAGATTATTAAAATTTAATTTGCGTATGGAAAAACCCTGGGTGCTTCGAAAAACCTAAATCGTAATCGTTTTGTACATTGATATTTTATAGGAATTCCCAGTCTTAACCTAAGATATATGGGTTTTGATCAACAAGGGTTGATATGAAATTTTTTCGCCGTATGGTTGGATGTATAGCTGACGTTTCGAGCGTTAGCCCTTCGTCAGAGCAGACACAGACATTGTCTGA
>JAOBYE010725033.1:0-10292 GCA_025403585.1 Parazoanthus swiftii
TAAAAAAACAATTCTTAAAACGTTCTGTGTTAACTCTAGGCCTCGCAGAGGTTTGCGCTCGCAGCTTTTTTGATGTTCTTTTACTTGCGGGAAAAGCGGATAAAGGGGATGGAATGAATTACTTTCTATTTTGCAAAATAATCTTTTGTTACATTGTTCTAATATCTTAAAAATATTTAAATGTTCTATAGTATATCGTCTCTTATAGCATCTAGTTAAAAAAACATTGTATCATATTTAAATCAGATTGACTGGCTCCATATACCGGTAATGCATATATAAATTTTGGAAGCACAAGTTGCCTAAATAAATGATCTACTTCTAAAAGTGTGTAACCCTTTTTTCTCAGTGATCTGATAATATATAAACACCTATTTGCTTCCCATAATTTTGTCTTTACATGTGCTGAAAATTTGCAGTTGTCTTGTATCGTCAAACCTTGCACAGTGCGTTCTTTTAACTGCTCTATTCCTTGTATTGGTTGAAAGGTCTCTTTGCACCCTTTTTTGACAGAGCATACCTCTTTACATTTGCTTGTATTACACTTCATGTTATTCCTTTGGGTCCAATCCAAGAAAACACCAATTGCTCTTGGTGATTCATCAACCATGTCTTTGACCACGGGTATTATAATAGAGCCATCGTCCGCATACTTTATTATGCTAAAATTACCATATTCATCCAGCTGTAAATCGTTTAAAAATAGACTAAATAGGTAAGGTCCGTTGACACTTCCTTGGGTCGTGCCACGATTCACATTTTTCCATTCTGTGACCACGTTATTATGTACAACTTTTTGTTTTCTATCTGAGAGGAAACTGATCAGCCAATACAACACTACTTTATGCCCATGCAGTTTCATTTTTACCTTCCAGAACATATAACACCAACATTCTTTTCCAGGGATTGAAAGAACGACACCAACCACAGCCCTTCAGCCTGTTACATTACAACTTACTGCACATGTGCAGAACCACAGCTGGGCTGGTTTTGCAACTCAGAACTCAACAACAATTTCATCCTTGCCAATCAAGTCTGCTGTCGTCTTAGTGCCTGTGTTGGGCAGTACCATTGGTCTGATTTTCACTCTCTGCGTTATTTACTTGGTTCTTAAAAGAACCAGGAATGGTTCGAAACGAGGTGAGTATGGCGGTAGATCTCAAACTGAGTAATTGATACATGACAAGTTTACTGTTTGGTGTAAAGCCATCGCGCGTGTACATGATTTCTAAGTATCATCACTATTATCCACTTATTTGGCTGACGGTCTGTATATTTGATTGCATGCAGGTTTGAGTGAAAATGTACATAAGTGTGCGTGCGCAGTTTGTGAATGGTTTTGTGTGCTCCTTTGTTATACTGCGTAGGATAGTGTATGTGTATATTTAGTTATATATTTGCGTTTTGGGGCTATAGATGTGATAAGATAACAACTTTATTTATCGAGGGTGACACATGACAGTAATTACAAATCATTGATGACCCAGTGGCTTTCACTAAAAAAGAAAAAAAAAAGCATGACAAGATTGCGCCCCAACAAGACATCCTCCACCCCCCCCCCCTCCCCCCCACCAAAATGTATTTATTCCAACGACCTCGGGGTCGCTGTTTCCGTTGCCTGGTAACTTAGCTCACTTGAATTTTAACCTGGCAAACTTAAGGAAGCCAAGTGGAGGTGACTTAATCACGGCCATTGAAAAATTACAAAGCCTTCAGTTTGACGTCAAAGTGTGAATTCGATGCCGGATACATTTGAAATTATGCGTTCGTCATAACTTATCTGCCTGCTCTCTACACTACCAGGTCTCACCACCCAGGATTACAAAGAATACAAGTATGACGTGTTCATAACTTACAGAAGCAAAGATGCCGAGGAATGGGTGAAAGAAACCTTGCTGCCCCTCCTGGACAACAATAATCTGAAATACTGTGTCCACGACATTCACTGGGAACCGGGACGTCTGATAAACGAGCACATGGTCGAGAGTGTTTACCAGAGCAGAATGGTTCTAGCTTTGTTGTCCAAAAACTACATGAAGAGTCATTTTTGTAAGGAAGAACTTCACTACGCAATTTACAGAAACTTAGAAAAGGGCGACCGATCGCTGATTGTTTTGAAAATTGGTGACATAAACATTAAAAGGATTCCCAAAGAAATACGAAACAGAACCTTCATTGACACGTCGTGGAAAAATTGGAGGGATAAACTTGTAAAATCGTTGAAGACTTATTACAAAACTAGTGGAATTAGCAGTGACGTTGAGAACGAGCAAAGCCTCTAACAATGGGCGAATAGAATGTGAATGTTGATTGTATATGTCAGTGTGTTTGTCACATTGAGGTCCCGGATGTATTTGGATAAGCAGCACAGATCGTTGTATATAGGGACCGCTTGTTCGAATTCTTCGTTGTTACGGAGTAGGCTTACATTTCTGCTCCTAATTGCGCATGGCAGTTGGTTGAAGATTGTGGGCGCGTGGTTAGATTTGGCATTTGTGTGTAGAGGTAGATGTGCGGTAATTTACTACTTTGAGGTTAGTCGTAGCAGTGATTTTTAGTCCCATTTCAATGATGTTTTCGGGACATTATTTTCTGATTCTAACGGCCGTTGTGTATAGATTTTAAATATATTTTTGTTTCTGATATATCTTATATATCTTATTTTTATATTTTCCCTGTTTTTCAACTTGTAAAATGTACGTGCATAGGTTTCAGTATACTTAGAACTATTATCGTCAGACCCCAATATTAAGTATGTTGTTGAATTCCGCATCGACTACAAACTATTCTGGTCACCTATTTGAACTTCCCTGTATTTTTAAAGGACTTCAATTTTTTTTCTTACAATAATTTTTGACAACTTTTTGGCGACTGTAACAAGGCGGTGGAGAACCTTATCCTATAGTCTAAAACTATTAAATAACTAAAAGTAAGCAACAAATCAAGGGTTTGCAACTGTTTTCAATAAAACGTTAGTGAATTAAAAAAAATCATCAAAATCATCATCTAATTGGCATCAAAAGATGTGTTCACAATCAAAGAACAGTTAATATGGGACCTCGCGTCCCGTTCGTGTCTGCCCGCTTGGCTCCCTTTTTTGCAATTTATGTTCAATTTTTCTACTTATATATTGTATCTTTTGGTATACGTATTTAAATAAGCTGCCAATAATTGACCACCCTCTCCCCTCCCTTTCTAAGACTTTCTGGGATTACAGTAAAAACTTGCTTGCTGACTAGTTTATATTAAGTGTTCATAAAAAAAAAATAAAAAAAACTGAAGGTAAGAGTTTTCTGAAAATCGGAAGCGGAAGTTGCAGGCGGGGCCCTTCAGCAAGAGAGGAAGACAGTGGCACTGAGAGGTCAATATTAAAGGTTATAGAGTGTTTCCTGTCCTTGTTTCTGTTATTGATTATTTTAGCATGAAAAAACAAACCAAAAAAATCTACCAACAGAATCATCGGCGAGAAATGTTTAACAACAGTTCACTTTCACTTGTTTCTGCACACGACTCGATAAAGGGCCAACTAGTAAAAAACAACAAGCTCATGATCACGAGTTAATATTGTTTTCTCATCCGGTTGATTTACCATATTCACAGACCAGACGCTCATACTGTCATGTCACACATGGAAATGTGTCAGTGATGAATCAGTCGTACGAAATCGGATGGTAGAGGCAAAACATTTATATATTAACATCCCCCTCTCTACCTTTTTTTTTCGGCGCAGAATATACTCAAATACAATTCCGTTGTTAACTTTGCGTCTATCGTGATAAACCATCGAACGCATCTTTCCGAGCCGTCAGCAAATTTGTTTTCTATGATTTGAAATATGCAAGTCTGTCAGCAACCTGATGGACTGTCCGAACAATTCTTTCTTTTGGCTCAGTCACAAAGCTAACGAGAGAGCCACACCTTTTGGAGTTTCCGGGCATCGGACAACCTAAGGTTATGGATAATTTCCTTTTGTGGGAAAGGGCAACCTCGATCCCAGGGCTTTTCCCTAAGAAGTGAGAAAAGCCCTGGGATCGAGGTTGCCCGCAACACAAAACTGTGCAAGGGAGAGTTTTCCTCTCTCAATACCTGGTAGAACCGTTTTTAGATAACAGTGAGTTTTATTTTAACCCATTTCTTAATGAAACATGACTTGTTCCTTCCAAATTTGTCTGTAGTCCATCCTCGGATACTCAGGGCGACGGGAGGAGAAGACGAAAAGAGACGAACAGAGAAAAACAAAAACGTGGAGGGAAGGGCAAAAAATTAGGGACTAGGGAGGAAAAAGGAAGAGGAACCAGGAACGGCGAAGAAGCCCAGTCGGGTGTTAAGTTCAGCTGGCCAGCCAGGTCATTTTCAGTGGAGCGTGATTTCAATTCCAACAAGACTGATGCTGACTTCCCTTGCTTCGGTTGGTAAGGACGTAGGAACTGGATGAGTTTTTGCCGAAACACGTCAACTCGCTCGCCCCAGATGCCAGGCAGTGAACACCTCAAGGATATGCTTAACGGGAATACCAGATAACAAACAGCCCTCAGTTATAGTTGGTCTATGATAATTACCATGATTGTTGTTTTGATTATTATTCTTATTATTAAACATCTACATCTTTATCAGCAAGCAACAAGGGTTTTGAACAACTCACACATCCAAGCAAGCTGTTTTCAGTCTCAAAGGAATTCAAAAAGTTCCATATTTCGAATGACGTTCTTACAAGTTCAGCGCGCATCCATCGAGTTGATTGAGTTGATTGAGTAAACTTTGAGTGCCGCATGAGAGAAGCTGGGAGAGAAGCCTTGAGGGACATGAAAAGAAACCGAGTGCTTCTCTAGTTTCTCGAGTGCCCCTCTCAACTTGTCAAGTGCACACGCACAGTTTAAGCATGGATTATTTCTTTCTACCACTTTATATGTTTTCTTATGAAAAGAAACCGATTTTACTCGGGGAAATCTTAGCTTCAGTGTTAGTAGTTTGTTACTTAGTGTAAAAGGTGCGTATTTAGAAATCATAAGAAAAAAAATTGTCGCCGCTGTTCATCGGGTTGTTTTTCGTAGCAAAGTTTGGTAGGTCCTGCTCCATCGTCTGATCGGCATTTTCAACTGTCACTTTTTCTATTTGGAACTTCCCGAAAGCACTTTCCTGGTACGTAATAGCTTTTCAGATCTGCTTTCGTTTGTTACGATTTAGATGCTTGGGCGCGCGTGTATCAACACTTAGATGTACGCTATGCAAAAAGCGCGCAAGAAGAGCAAGTCCAGTGTTCTGCCATTTCTCGAAGGGATGGATTCTTATAGTTTCCTCTTTGTTAGGGAAGAATTTCTCTGTAAGTGTAAACTGTGTTTACAGACGTCGATGTTGTTTTACCGATTCTGTTTTGTCGTTTGGATTGTTTGATTATTGTTAGAAATAAACCGGAATTTCAGCTGCTATATAGGGGCGGCGGAGAACACTTACCTGGGAACGAGTTGCCGCTATAAGAAACTCATCTTGAGGCAATTTTGGAATTAAAGAAAACTATGCATTTGTACCATTACCCTTTTGAAGAAAATTTCCGCGTCATTTCTCACGAAAGAATGCTTTCAACTGCAACACGTGGTCCGTGGTTATAGCAGTCGCATTATCACTTGCCAAGCTAATATTCAAGAAAAGGCCAGAAACGTTTTCCTGTGATGTTTGCAATTCTATTAACTGTACAAAGCCAAAAGCAGGAATAGGATTTGATTGCTTTTTAACACTGAAAAAGTGAACAAGCTTGGAAAGTAATCTCATTATTATGCGAGACAACAGCTTGAGAAAACAAAACATGCAACTACAGCTGATCACCGAAGTGATTTTTAAAAGACTTCAGTTTTAAAGGGCGAACTCGCTAGTAGGCTAGTACGCTGATCGAGTGCTAAGAAATTCTTAAAGCTGTAAATGAAACTCTTCCAAATAAATGCATGCTCACCTTCTAAATGGCGTATCGTCCGCGAGTCTTTCAGTTTTTAAAATTAACAAAATGTCTTCAGCTATAACGTTTTAGGATCTGGTGTTCAGATGCAACCAATATCGCTTAGTTAGATTATGTATTTTTCATATTTTCATTTTAGCACGAATAAAAAAAATACTAAAAAAAATTACTATCAAACACTATAACAGAAATGCTATATAATAAAGGTGAAAGTTTGCAGCTGCCTCTGTAAAACTATCAAAAGACTAGCTACAGTTCGCTTCTACGAGCGCAGACTGAGAAACCGGTAACATCTCATGTTACGAACTTCCCTTTTCGACCATGTGTTTTATCAAGCTAATCGGTATGGTCAGTTTTATTGTCTTTAATGATTGCAGATTTCAAGGGCAAACACACAAAAGGTCCTTGTCTCTTAACTAATGACCTTCTTCAAGGATGCCATTGGAACGACTTCAATAGATTCTGTCACCAGTGACCCGTGCAGAAGCCTGCAGTGCATTGTAAGTTGATTCAAGTATCAAAATAAAGAAATCTGAATCGTTGCTTTAACTATTGAGGACTTTTGTGCATTCAAAACGAAAGGCAAAGATGACGAAGACGGAAAAAATCCTCCAGTTGCTGTTACCACAACCACCAGTTTCGACCGGTTGTTGATGCTCATAATGCTTTAGAGGTGAGCTTACATGTATACAGAAAATCCCCGGAATAGCAGACTAGCCTTGAACTTTGATATCCTGGGAGAATATTGCTACTGAATGGGACCGGAAGGTGTATTAGCACCAAAATCTTTAATCAGAATTAGACGCAGGTAGATTTAATGACAAACACTGTAAAAGCTTAATACAACTACAAAACTGCAACATTATTTCACTGACTGTTATGAAAATAAACGTGTTTAAATTAACAGAACAGGCAACCATTTTTATTGAGAAAATCGAGTCTGCAGTGGTTCCAATGAACTGCTACTCCTCACTAAGTGCGACAGAACATTTTATACCTATAGGAAATCTCAGCGCTCATTAAATACTGACTTTTACAACCATTCCAAATTTATGCAACATAGTGCTACGAATGGAACAAGAGACATTAAAGACAATTAAATCCTTGCGTTGTGTTTTTGCAGGAGAACTCTATCGGCAAAAACAGACTACTTCCACTACAAGAGCTGGAAAGCGGAAGTTGACTAGCCATGCGATCTGTGTCACGCATTTTTTGTTTACTTCCAGGAGTTCTTCTCCTCAGGACCACCAGCGTTCTAGGTCAGTAAATGCGGAATGTTTTAGATAATATTATCCTAGGAATACATCTTTTGTTGATTACAAAACAATGCTAAAAACTAAATGCAGCAGAATGGTTATAAGAACTTCCATTCTTTCTTACTTTCATGATGCCAATGAACCAACTCTTGATAATTCATATCCTTTAATTATCAAACAGAGATACGGTGATACAGCGCCTCGTAAGGCACCGGTTCAGGTGTCACAAGGTCTAGCAAAGTTAAAATCAGCTTGTAAATGGATTTTTTTTATCTTGTTAATAAATATAGAAAATGCCACGACATTCTTTACAAATAGTAAAATAAATTATAACTTCGTCAGATATATTCAGTTCCGGTCTAAAGCTTTTGATATTTCACGGTATATATAATACTTGTTTTGCTGAGTCAATAAGCACTAAACAGTATTGAACCGAATTGGCAAAACCGGCTTTAACAACGAAGCAATTTCAGCAGCCGCTTTTACTGCTAAACACCCCGCATTAACTAATCCCTAACTACTGTTGTATCAATAAACTGATCTATTTGCAAATACAAGCATGGTTTCGGTAGTAACAGTAAATCAATCTCCCTTGACTTATGGGTATTGGTGGAAGATTAAAAGTTTTGGTGAAAGGTGGGGGAAAGAAAATGGAAAGTGGAAGTTCAGCTGACAAAAGCCGCTCCACCTCCATGCCATTCCCAGCTGATTTCAGAGGAAAAGAAAAACATAAATGCTAATGTTATACTTGACTCGCCCCTTATCAAGGTCTCTCAATAATTGATACCAATAATCAAACTGCCAAAATCATCTTACGAAGATAAGAAAACACGTTTTAGAACAATGCACAATTAAACAAAATAAACTATAGAATGTATCTGGGTCTTTTAGCAGTTTTCAAACCATCTAGTATGGCGTCTATTCTTTTTGGTTAGCTTCACAGCTGTTGTAGTTAATCCACTTTTATTCGTTCTAGATTTGATCGTTTTCCAATAGGCTGAAGTTTTAGCTGATACCTAATTTATATCAATTTCGTTATACTTGCAACGCTTGACTGCAGGAGATCTCGATGGTAGCATTTCGATGCTGTTATGATGAGTTGTTCAAAATATATGATAGAATGGAAATCGTTTGTATAAAGCCACAATTCAAAAACAACACGTGTTATAGACAAAAGCCTGGTTTCGATTCCAAAGGACAGGCGTGTATTGGCATGGCAGTTGTTGTATACACACTCCAGTACTAATAGCTGAAACACTTAGAACATTTTTCGGCTTTTACTGCTGTTGCTACAAGCATTAAAAGTTTCATTTTTCGAATCTTATCAGTTGTTTTAATAATTTGCACGTGTTGCTGCTTGGCGCAAAGCTATTGGCATAGGTGGAAAATACAGTTCTAAAAGCTTTTCAGACTACTTGCCGTCTAGTCTCTTCACCAGCATGCACTGTTAGCGGTGCGGAAGTTTAGAAAAAGTTTGCGGAAACTATAACAAGTTGTAAGGAATAAGTCAGCCGTGTGAGTGTGGCGGAAGGCGTAAGGTTCAGTACAATATGGTCACTAACAAGGAGATAAAAAATTTCTGTGCATCGCCTGCGTGAAGATCTTGAGAATCTGCGCAGCAAGAAACGAGAATCTGGCTAAAACTATGAAAATTGCTGTATAATGTAAAAACTCGCTAAAAACTTGTCTTTTGGTTGCTCCTACTCTTTGTCTGGTGGCTGACGTGCGAGAAAATTATCAAGCTGATAAAGTAAAGCACTACTTTAAGGAGAGACTGGGAGTGGAAGTAATCAAAGCGGAGGGGTTGGCGCATTGGTAAGATCTAAGGTCCTGGGTTCAATCCCCGGCCTGGTCGAGAGTTAAACATTTGGTTGACCTTCTTTCCCGCTAAAGTTGACTTAGCTTTCCATCTTTCCGAGGTCGGTAAAATAAGTACCAGCATACATGGACCGCTTAGAAGCGGCTGCCAGAGGCGCCAAAAAATGCTTCCGGTCCGCTGGGGGTAAATGATCTTTGTAAAGCGCCTTTAAATATGCATAGTTCTGTAAACGTTCATTTAGATTTTGATACACATCAAAATGTTTACCATTCAATGCATAAAAGGTTGCTCTGGAACAAATTAAGAAAAAAAGCCCCGATCATTGCTTCCGGAACCTACTCCCGGAAAACAGATGAAGTAATACATTCGGACAGAACGTTTTAAAGGTTGTTTTATAAGTAGATGTCCTTAAAATTATTGTCTAGAAATTTTTTATATGTAAATATAAAATGATTTTTATAAAAAAAATTCTAGCCAATAACTTTCTAAAAAAAATTACAAGCAAAATATTAGGACATAAATAGATGTCTTTTTAATCTCTAATTTTTCCATTCATTCATGCAATATAACTTTGAATTGTCATATATTTTATATATTTTTATTATTTATTAAAATTTCAACGGAAATTGGCGCAAAAAAGAGTAAAGTGGTACATTTATTTTGTGCCTTTTTCATACGAACATGATCAAAGGCGCATTACAATGATCAGTTTACTCCCAGCGGACAGATAGTATATATAGCCGCTTCTGACGACTGCTTTAATAGGTCCATGCATGCTTGTACTCATTTTACCGTCCTCGGAAGGATGGAAAGCTGATTCAACTTTAGCAGGAAAGAAGGTCAACCAAATGTTGATGAAAGCACGAAAATTTTTGGAAGTGAACGATTCTCGGCTTGTATATTTCTAGAATCTAGTTACAAAAATCTTCAATCTCTAAGGAGATACCCAGAATAGTTATACGAAGGCAAACACAAACAAGGTTACATACAATACGAACACATACACTCACACGCAACACAGGTACGCGCAACACTTGCACACGCAACACATGCACGCGCAACACATGCACCCGCAACACATGCACCCGCAACACATGCACCCGCAACACGTGTCCCCGCAACATGTGCACCCGCAACACATGCACCCGCAACACATGCACGCGCAACACATGTACACGCAACACATGCACCCGCAACACATGCACGCGCAGCACATGTACGCTCAACACATGCACGCGCAGCACATGTACGCTCAACACATGCACGCGCA